>OZ007507.1:9654032-9826532 GCA_963931865.1 Axinella damicornis | reverse complement strand
ACCAGCGGTCCCCCAGGGGGAAACAGAGGTCTGGGTCCTGAGGAGGTGACTTGGGGTGGGGGGTGCACCGGGGCAAGGGTGGTGGCCAGTAAAGGAGGGGGAGGTCCCTTGGGAGCATCGGCACTGGCGCCCAGGATCTCCTGTTCAAACCTGTGTACGCAGACGCACAGAGAAGGTACATTTGTAACTCTGCGGTGGGTATGAATGAATACCATTTCTAGGTCTCATCACAAGGACGGCGGCAGGCCCATAAGACCAATGCAAACAACAAGTGTGCATGTGATACCCTACACTGAAACTGGAGCCTGCCCCCACGACACTGCGGAATGGGCACGGTTCACAGTGCTGCTCATTGTACATGTACTAGAGTAAGCAATCGATTATCGGACGCTTTATTATCAAGGCAATACTACTTCAAGATTTTCATCAACCAGGGTACATGTGTACACCAAAAAGATGCGTTGAGACAGCCATCCATGGGCTCTAGCAAACCGCATTTTCGTAGAACTACATTTGAATTCATTACTATAACACATGTACATGTAGTTTTGGTGATGGCAATCGCACGCACTGTCTCTCTGAACTACACTACGAAAATAATTTGCCTGCTGCAATCTCATTGGCTCTGCCTACATTCCGGCAGAGAAAACGAAATGCTGGCTTAAAGTTACGGGCTACCGTGTGCTCATTAATATAAACGTACCTTTGTCCCTACGCGCAGGAACTAGCTAGAGACACGCAACAAAAACAACATATAACAACAATATGAGTACATTCTAGCTGGTATGATCGTAGCGCCTGAGTACAACATGCCAACACGGGCAGTGAATCAAAGTTCATGGTGTCAGATTTCACAATCAGAAAGGGCTAACAGGCCAGCTTGGCAGCATCCATGGGAAGTTTTCAACCGACTGGAGGGCAGCTCGGAGCCGGTTCGCTTCGCTTCCGTCGGAAAAACGAGTGAAGGTCATTCATACCACAAATCCATTCACTTTTCACTCCATCAGGAGTAGAACATGCAGTAGCTCACAAACAGGATGTTTATCTCGGCAGAACGTTTCGAGCTACCCTGCCCCTTTCATTATGAAATTGAAATTCAGTGTAATAAACCACAAGCACACACCACACATGCACAGTAGCAAACTGTCACCAGATTCTTTTTCCCCAGCCACACCCCCTACATAGAAAAAGAGGCTGGCCTGTGAGACTAGGCACTTCCATAGACGACATAGTCACAGCTGCAACCGGGGGTATTGACCCCATATACATTTGTACATGCACTAAGGAAGGGGTAGAGCAGCTACGCATTCTTCCGTATATTATCGACTAAACTTTCAACGGCTGGTATACAGCGCAGTCAGACAGTCAAGAACCTTTGTGCAGTGTGGTCAAGCAGCAAACACAATGGTCAAATTTCCTGACCCCGGTCGCAGCTGTGACTACAGTGTCTATGGGAGTGACACCCATGGCACGCACCCCTTCAGATTGCCTGTGCCCAGTGTCACCCTAAATAAAGCACACCACATAATATTATCCTCCGCAGTGATTCAGAGTACCACCACTTCCTCACCTGGACATCTCTTCCGCCAGTTGGTCTGCCTTAGTCATCATCGCCATCCTGTAGCCGAGAGGTACGACAGGGACCAGTAAGTAATAAGTTGGTGCGCTCGTCACGTCAAACAAACGTTCTGAGACGCACAAGTCTGGTTCCAATCCAGACGTTCTGGGAATGGGACATGATGGACTCAGAAGATGATGGGAGCCTCACCTCTCCACTTAGGTGACCTGAGCACCTCGGCAGTTGGGCAGCTTGAGCTGCACTCTATGGATCCCTTTCTAAGTTTGTGGACCTCAGTGCTGAACAGGATTCATCAGCAGACTATGACACAGGTATCTACCGTTCACAAGCATGACAAGTGCCCCCTATATGTACATAATTTTGTATCACATCTCTGGGCCACTCCTAGTTTTTCATTCCTATAGCCACACTCCCAGGCCAATATCTAACTGTCATGGTCCCAGGCCATCCTGGTCTAATAATTCCTAGTCTCATTCCCAGGCCATTGGCAGTCATTCCGAGGCCTTTGCTACGTTGTTTCATTCCCAGGCCATTGCTAGTCTCATTCCCAGGCCACTCAGTCCCAGGCCACTCAGTCCCAGGCCACTCAGTCCCAGGCCACTCAGTCCCAGGCCACTCATTCCCAGGCCACTCAGTCCCAGGCCACTCAGTCCCAGGCCACTCAGTCCCAGGCCACTCATTCCCAGGCCACTCATTCCCAGGCCACTCATTCCCAAGCCACTCATTCCCAGGCCACTCAGTCCCAGGCCACTCATTCCCAGGCCACTCAGTCCCAGGCCACTCAGTCCCAGGTCACTCATTCCCCGGCCACTCAGTCCCAGGCCACTCATTCCCAGGCCACTCAGTCCCAGCCACTCACTCCCAGGCCACTCAGTCCCAGGCCACTCAGTCCCAGGCCACTCAGTCCCAGGCCACTCATTCCCAGGCCACTCATTCCCAGGCCACTCAGTCCCAGGCCACTCAGTCCCAGGCCACTCCTTCCCAGGCCACTCTGGAATCAGGTACGCTGCTGATTGGTCAAAATCATGGGATAAATAGTTGCAATCATGCAGTCTGTGGGATAAAACGCACCTCAAGCAAGCAGCTGAGTACAAGTATGTAGCATGCACATATATACACTATTTGACTAGAAATGATCTGATTATCATGAAGCTTGTTGTCATTCCTTCTTCCTTCCTGCTGCATTTGTCCTCCAGCTGCTGACGGTACCAACCAAATTCATCAAGGTCTGTCTTCCAATCATCCTTCCAGTCTTGCGCCACACCCCCTGCCGCACAGTCAAGGATCTTCAGTAGTTCACCCCCAGCCAGAGTGAGTAGCCTGTACTTGCTGTTTTACTGTGCAGTGTAAGGAGTGTACATGAATGATGTAATGGAGAATCAAACTTGGAACCCTCTATTTACACAAACTATCCCCCCCCCCCCCCCCCCCCCCCCCCCCCCCCGTCCCTTGCTGTAAGGGGCCAGGGATGATAAGGCTCTGGGGAGAGGGGAGGGGGGAGGTGGAGGGGAGGGAAGGATGGAGAGATTGAGATGGAGGGAAAGATTTGAAGGGAAGAGGGATGGCCACTTTTGTACACTGCCATGGGAAGCCACAGGAAAACATCCTTTCCCTCATAGACATACTTCACATTCACATCCAAGCCACGGAGGGCAAAGTAATGCAACGGTCCAAGATCGACACACGAGTAGCCATTCTAATAATGACAATGAGTAATGTCGACATCATCATAGGGCAAACTTTACACAGTAGCTTCTGTGAGCCATGAGGTGATTAAGCGCAAGCAGTGGATACCAGGCTCTCTCCTCCCCCCTACGAGCTTGGGACAGGCTCTCCCCTCCCCCCTTCCTCCCTTCCGATCTTTCCCTCAATTGCGATCTCTCCTTCCTATACCTCCTTCCCTTGCCCTTCACCTCCACCCTCCCTCCTCCCCTCCAGCTGAAGTATCCCCCTCTTCCCATGCATGCAACCAGTGGTAGCACGAATGATTGGCTGTACATGTATCATGCCTAGCCTCGTACCCAGGCCCTCACGCGGAACGCGGAAGAGGGCCTGGTGACACATGCAAAATTCCCGTATGTGCTCAGTCAGCATAATTGCGTAATCGATTACATTCCTTACTTGGATGCATTCGAAATCATGCAGAAGGCAGCTGATGGTGATGGCTAAGTAGCAAGTCCTTGCCAATGAGCGACCAGAGGTGAGTCTTGAAGGCTAGAACAGCGGTTTTATCAAACGGCTACACTTTTCACGGGGTGAAGAATGTAATTACTATGCAGTAATTGGCAATGGACGAACATGATTCGCCTACCCGAAATCAAGACTGCTGAGCTCAGCACATACGGGAATTTTGCCAAGTGTCACCAGGCCCTCTTCCGTGTTCCGCGTGAGGGCCTGGGTACAAGGCTATATCATGCCATAGGTGAGTGTGAGGGTGCGTGTGGGGGGAGGCTAGTCGCGTTCCCAGGCTAGTCCCGTTTCCGGGCTAGCCCCATTCCCAGGCTTTACCATGCATGGGCATGGGGAGTGGGAATGAGGCTACTGGTAGTTTAGGCAGCCTCATTCGCATGCAAGCCTGTGGATGAGACAGGCACTATATATTACTGTATAGCTGGAAAATTTGGCCGGAATTAAATTTGGCGGATTGGCTCTACAAAGCTGTGAATTGCATTTGGCGGATTCAAATCTGGCAGATTTGGAGTGAGAATGACATCATACTAACCGCACGGCCGTGTGGCCGCGGAGCGCTCGGTGGTTTACGTGCGAAACTTGTGTTAGTATGCACATACCGGTACCATGAGTAATTTTGTGCAAATGCATCGTGCCGTGAATGTGCAATGGCGAGTGACTCGAGTGGAACTGAACAAGGACTACGGCCCTGCTAATATAACTAGAGGAATGCAGGACATTGGGGGGCGAGCCTGAGTGAAGTGCATGCGCGTGCCGCAGGAGATGCATGGAGCAGTTGCATTCACATGACTGTGACAGGGCAATGAGCATAGGCCACAGAAATTATGGCACTAAACATACACTCGTGTACATCACAGCAACTGTGAGTCAGGTTAGCGTTTGTAGCTGAAGCAGTCTAGCACCAACATCACCGGCCATGGCGCCACGGTAGGTCCACGACTCCGATCTGAGCCGCAGTCTCTGCCTTTGTCAGTGCCGCCCGGGCCGAGGAGGCAGAATGTTCATGGTGCTCTAGCCAATGTCCACGAGTGCATGGTCTCTCCGTCTTTGTTGTCGCTATCGTCCGTCGAACAGGTAGCTAGACGGTTCACGATTCCTGGAGTCCGGCGTCGTATCGAGGTGCGTCTGAGAGCTAGCTCGTTGTGAATTTGAATATTATTGTGCACGTGCAAGGGAAATTCGCTGATTTAAAATTTACGGTATTTGCAAGATCCAAGCAAGCAAGCATAGATACACACGCTCTGCGCAATGAAGTCACGCTAGTGTGGGGCTCGCTCAGGCTCGCCCCAATTACGTATGAAGGCAGAGATGGTAACACCAAAAAAACAATACAACAGAAATGGTGTTATATGGGCTTACCTTTCAGGCATGAAGAATGTGCACAGTTACGTACATGTATGTTCAAGTCATTGTCAGGTGTTGCCAGTAACCCCATAGCAATGCAGGGGAAGAGAGGGGTTTTTTCATGGCCCTTTCCACTCTGCCAGATCTCTGAAAAGTCTCCTTTGTCCATTGAAGCATAGATGAAGCTAATATGCACGTGAACTTTGACCCTTAAGAGTTCGAGGAGGATGTATGAATACAGGCAAGAGTGCATAAGTAGGTCTACCCTCCATACGACCTACTTATGCGCTCTTGATACAGTTATGTTAAGCCACCATAGCCCACAGTTATCGCACTGAACCCACATTTTGTCATCATCAGGACATCCATAATTATACTAGACCACATTTAGGACACTCCGCCTCACTCTCTGATTCACTCCCACTACTAATATCAGCGGTGGTAAGACTTTGTAGCTGTTCATTAAGGTTACGGGATCCCTGCGTGCGGATATGCGCACTGTATACTTAATTAAGCGCTAATTCATAGTTTTTTGTCGCCAAAAATAAAGCCATGTGATCCGACCTGGACTTGGAAGACCGTATTGAAATAGGCACGAACAGTATAGAAAGGGCCGGACGAAGCGTTTTTGTAAATACTGATGACCGTTCCGAAGTTATACGACGCTGTATTCCAAAGAGGGGAGTCAAGATGGCGGTTATTCACACTCAAGGGTCGTTCTTTCGAGGACTGCTCAACCTAGCCACAAAACGCTTACGTCCCGCCCTAGAGCTTCCTATGGCGTGTCTCCCAACAGTAGAATCGAGTTGCTCGCGGTCTTCGCACTGGAGATTTTTTGCAAATAGTTTGCTGGAACTGATTTAACCAGCGTACAACAGCTACAGTGTGAGCTACTGTAATAATGATTAGTCTGCATGTTGACTACCCTCCCTGCTTTGCGTCGAGTAAGTTTGATTTCACTAGCTTCATTTTTGTGGGAGAAAAATAGGCTTGAACAAATTGTCTGGCCACGCTCACCGCGCGACGAGCCCATAACCTTAAGTTGCTTCATTCTGCTTCGTGTACACGCGACAGTTGTTCTTGCTTTGACGGTTTGTTTTCTATTCTGAGCTGCAGAATTCTTGTGTTCCTTATCAAGTTGACGTGCTTTCTTCTTTTCTTGTTTTTCTTTCTACTTTTCAAGCTGACGTGCTCTTTTTTCCTCCTCCTTTCGCTCTTTTTCTTTCCCTTTTTCCTTCAACTGCTCTAGAACTTCAATATCTGTGACTCATTGTGCTTTTGCATTTAAACGCTACCTCTTCCTGTGAGGTGTTTTGGGCTTTGGGAGAGAGAGAATGCCACTTAGCTAATGTGCTGGTGGTTGTGGTGGTTGTGGCACTTCCACAGTGTGCGGAGCATACACTTTTGCTGCTAGCACAACACTCAGGTGGCTGGCTACTACCACTAGAGCTAGAGGATATACCACCATTACCACCTGTTGCAAGATTTAGGCACAGACTTGGGATGATTACAACGAAGCCAAGTAACATGTTCCTCATCGAATATATAGTAACCCTCTTCAAATCTCTTATTCAGAGAGATTCACGATCATCACTGGATGGAGGGAGGTGTTAAACTAATGTCAGATCCATCAGTTCATTTCCTCTGTACCAGTGGACTTAGTTTGTGACAAGGAAACTACATCTTTCTCTGTGCAAAATATATTTGAAGGAGCAATTTGGCGGTCTGTGACTTCCCCAGGATTTAAAGGGTAAGCACTACACTTCTTAAAACCGGCCATTATGTTGACTGGGGTGACTGATTGAGGCCGTACAACTGCAACAAGAGAAACAATTACATCAGTTGCGATGACTCTACCAGGTTGATCTGTGAATGTACTTCTTGCAGCGCACGCCTTGTAATAGTTACTCTTCAGAGACTTGTACGTCTAATGGCTGCAGAACGTGGGTGGTGTGGGCTGGGAGACACAGCATGTGTATATCATTACTCCTGGCTAGCTCAATTACTTCTATTGAGACATGAGATGCATGGCCATCAAGGAGGAGCAGGACGGGTCTTGATGGTGCGATTGACTTGATGAAGAATTCAAACCACTTGAAAACAACTTAGACGCATGCGTTTCTGGGGTAAATAATAAATGGAGGGAGAGCATTCCCAGAGGCGGAAACGCAGGCAAGAATTGTGTGGGTTTTACCCCTCTCTGCAGAAGTTATCGCCCATACATTGCGCCGGCCTAACTGGGTCAAGACTCGTCCGGGTTTGTGTACTATAGACACACTGGTCTCATCCGTATTATACACTTGCATGGGTTTCGTTAGCAAATTCAACTTCGCACACACAGCCCTGACCAATTAGTGCAACTGCAGTCAGTCAATTCCGGCCCGCTAATCTCGTTGGCTTTTTGTACTTCTGTCTGTTTGTCGTTGTGCAGGAGAACAGCAAACGCAGGCAACTTCAGACAGTCCTCAATGCTTGTACAGAGAGATTTCAAAGATCACATGTGACAGCTGCAATCTGATTGGCTCTACCGGATTTCCAGTAGAGCCCAAGCAAAGTGGTCCAAAGTTTCTAGACCCTCCTTTTCCCCATGCGGTCATGTGAGTCGATCTGTGCTGGGGAAAATTCGAGGGGCTAGCCTGCTAGACTACTAGTCACATATGTAGAGTATCAGAATCACCATTTTACGCATAAACACTACAAGTAGCTGAGCTCGCTTCGCTCGCTCAGCTACTTCCCCATTGTTCGCCTACGTGTGTAATTTGGCGCCGGACAGCTCTCCATCAGAGCTGCTGCTCCCCCATTGCGTCCGCAGTTCAGCTGCTGCTCACCGATTGCATTGATCCGCTTCAACTGCTGTTCCCCATTTGCGTCCGCTTCAGCTGCTGCTCGCCACTTGTGTCTGCTTCAGCTGCTACTCCCCGATTGCGTCCGCATCGGCTGTTGCTCCTCGATTGCGTCCACCGCAAGTTCAAAACTGCTGCTCCGGCTTCACCTGCAGCTGATTGCGTCCGCTTCGACTGCTGCTCCCCGATTGCATCCGCTTAACGCTTGTAGCCTTACACCTGTTCTGGAAGATTCCAGCCCATGCCTAATCTTCTCGAACGTTCTCCGCGGAGTTCGAGGTTCAATAAATTGAAGTACGAAGGTCGCGCGTCACTAGTCTAGTCCTGCCCCACGAACATCCCACTTCCGTCACTCACAGACAGACACACACACGTTAAAATCTTAATGTATTGATACTTATAAACACTCACAGAGTGAACAATAGCTTTTACCAGGTGTCAGAACCAACGCTAAAGAGGAAAACTTGTCTTCATAGATCATTAATCAGTGTTTCCGCGTGTTTGAAATTCAGAGTTCAAAGTTCATTTTGCACATGCACAATCAAAATATAGGGCAGAAATGACTTGACGCAGTTCATCGCTATGCAGCGCATGTAACATATTAGAAAAGTGACCCATAATGCCCTCTGACCCATAATAGATGAATATACCTACAAACTACTATTGATCTGCAGGCAATCTCGTCACAGAAGATGGCCATCTCCTAGATCGGGGTAACTTTCCCAGATGACTCCTTTGGCAAGGAGTCAAGATTTGGAACACCTTTCACAGTGAGTTCTGGACAGTGTGGGACTCAGGAATTAGAACTAGGAAAGCAGCTACATGATCTACCTGCATGTGTTCGATGTGCATGGTCTAGTCATGCAGGGCTGGAAGTATTAGTTAAGAAATCACACCAACGCAGGATGAGATTCGGGCACGTTTGTCTCTGCAAGACCGCGTGTTGGTATCATCTTCGTTTGAAGTTCATTGCAACACAATGAACATGATCACATCATGAACTCCTGCCTAGCCTCGTTCCCAGGCCTGCACGCCAGCTTTTGTTGCAAGCGACAAAAGCAGGGCGTGCAGGCCTGGGAACGAGGCTACTCCTGCCTAGATTTTGGTTTTGGCAATTTAAGAGAGGAATCATGTGAGTCATCTCACGGAACTTAATTTCCTCGTTCTCCCCAGTATCTCCTCCGTGCCATGGAGAGAATCTCAAGTGCCCACAGGACCTGTGACCTCATCCTTGGAGTGGGGGATGGAAAGGTTATTCAAGTTGGCTGTTGCATGATTGATTTTTTGTTATAGCAGTCCCTCTATCTCCAGGTCACCCCACCGTGAAGCTGGCTGTCCAGCACACTAGTTGACTTAAAGCAGGGAGGTCTGTATATACCACTGATTGTTAATGAATAAGGAAAAGGATCTCTCTATACCAACATGAGCTCAAACCTGCTTGGGCCAAATCCGTGGCTTCCCTTTTGCTTGACCTCAATCTGCACATGTTGAGTTTTGTCCGAGCTCAAATGATATTGTCTTTAGGCCTTGTAACTGTCACAGCATCAGTATGTAGTATGTGTGGCCACTGCAGGAGAACCAGTTCCGAGGGGTGGAATACTCTGCCTCTGTTGCCGACTGCTTTGTCCCAGACAACCTCCGGCCTGTGCAGGGTTTCATTTAGGGGGGGGGGGGGGGGGGGGCATTTGCCCCCCCCTTGGAATCTCTTTGCCCCCCCTTGGCATTTTCACATTCCCTATTATACAGTAGTAACAGTACTGTGAAATGAAATAGGCAATGGCACAAGCCATTCAGATTACAGTTCTTGTAACGTGCATACGTAGGTCTGTTTTTGGTTAGTAATAAAATGTGATTTTTGCCCCTCAAATTGCATCAGAATCAATCTCAGAGGATCTAAATTCCAATTTTTTTTCTGGGGGAGGACCCCCAGACCCCCCTTTAGTAACACATCCCACCTTTGTCCCCTCCCTCCCTCCCTACCCCCATTCCCATTTGTAAGTGTTATGAAAATCAATAAGCAGCTACTTTCATACTGTATGTGTACATGTGTTTTGACTGTGAGTTTTGACCCGAAATTGTGTCAGAATCAGGATCTAAATTCCAATGGGGGAGGCCCCCCAGACCCCCCCTGTAAAGTGTAGTAACACATGCCACTTATGCCCCCCCCAAAGTTCATCGAACCTTAATTTCGCCCCCTCTTGGGCAAATTTCTAAATGAAAGCCTGCTGTGGCACAGTGGCACCCCCACATCAGTGATGTGGCCTACTGGAGTGAGTTCCACCATAGATGTAGCATTACGTTACATTTGCAGGGACTTATCCGATAAGCCATGCGAGCTAACAACCATCAACGGGGTAGGAAGTGATATGGCAGTGCTTCTTTCATCCCCCTCTCACAATAGGGTTTCCCTCTTCCCTCTCACACTCACCAATCACTCCATGAACACAGGCATCGACTGGTTGTGTCCTGCCTACAATGAGGTGCTGGTCTCCATTGTGCAGACGGGAGACCTGCACATTGCGGTTTACGATCTGCCCAACGAGATACTCTTTGTCTCCAATGCCAGGGCTGATAGTGAGTCTGGACCTCTCCATGCTTATGACAGGTATGCATGATGAAGGGGGAGGGAGGAGGAGGGAAGGAGGGAGGGAAGTGGGGAGGGGAGGGAGAGGGGAGGGAGAGATATGACCATAAGAGTACAGTGTATGGATGTTCTCCTTGCCGGCTGTTGAATGTCAGTGACTAATACGATGATCTAAATGTCTGCAGGTCCTTCATTCATCTGGACATGGCTGTGGTATTCGCTGAACAGCCTCCTACTCAGCTGAACTGATTGGCACCAATTGTCAAGGCATTGGGTTGGGTCCCAGTGAAGTACATTGTATTATGTATCATGTTTGCACCATTTTTATTGTTTGGTGTAACAGTTTGCGGTATGAATTTTGTTGTGTAGTTCAGTAGCTGGATTGACACGTCTGTGAACTTCTTCCAAGCTATAGCTAGTGCATGAGCTATAGGCTGCACCGACAGGAAACATAATTATGTATGCACAGGTCCAAATTAGGGGCCTAGTTTACCACGTGCCTTAATACATTCGCAGGTACATCATAGAGTCGGTAGACTATGTAGGGATACGACAGACACGCAATATCTCTCCGAATCTCAGAAACGGTACACTTATAAGCCTTTATAATCACATTTTAAAATGTAACAGGATGTAGGGATACCAGAACGGCAAAAAGTATGTAACTTAAGGAAACAAGGTAGGGATGATCACACAAAACAGTACTCCCACAGGCTGGTGAGAAGTCCATTTTCCCTTCAGGACCTTCACGTTCCAAGTCATATAGATAATATAGTTCCAAGAGCGCATAAAAATCATTAGAGCCACTACAATACATATATAGGGTGCTACCAGGTTTAGCAGAGCAGTGTAAAATAAAGAAAAGCTGGAAAAAAAGCCTAGTAGCCCAAAAAAAAAAAAAAAAAAAAAAGAAGAAGAAGAAGAAGAAGGAGGAAAAAAACAACCTAGCAACACACCCATCCCTCCGTGACAGGTCAGACACCGAAGTGTGCAGCCTCAGGAGCGCTGGATAGGCGTGACTGGAATCACAGGAGGGCGACCTGCTTTCAACCAGTCACCTTTAGCTTCGGTGGTCAGATGGGAACCGGCGTACTCATGCTGCTAGGCGGGGAAGTCGAGAACCGGTGTGTACGGAGTGGCCCAGACTCGTACTCGGTTATTGGGGAGGCAAACATTCAGACCCCAGTCTGCAAGCGAATGAGCCATCCCGACTTCCCGCCAAAACTTGATACAAATGCAGTATTTAACCCCAGTCTTGATGAAACCGGTTGCGCATGCGCGCACCACTTCCCGCCAAAAATATTTGTGAACGCGGGTAGTGTTGACCCTGGTGTTGACGGCTGAAGTAAAGTTGAGGACCTCCAAGCCCTTTCCTCCAGGCACCAAAGGTTAGTCTCCAAAGGGTAGGGAAGAAGGGTAAAAGAGCTCCTTTAGCTGTGAGTCCAGTCCACGGTCAAAATTAACCACTTCAGCTATGGCACAAGTCAGGTGTCAGTGCTCAGACACCTTCCTATCTTTGTTCTCAGGGACTACTCGTGTGTGGACTGGGAATGAGGCTAACATGTTCCCTCCAACCCTACTCGGCTACTGGAAGATCTCACAACTGCCACCAAGACATACATGAAGCTTGGAATGGCCCAAGGACACATTCAGTTGTAAGGGAATTATAAGGTGATGAAAAGGTATAGAATAGAGAGAGAGACATGTACAGCCTCGTTCCCAGGCCGTTCGTTCCCACCGCCAGTATTTCATACTGGAAGTGATGAAATATGGGCGGTGGGAATGGCCTGGGAACGAGGCTATGACATATATACACTGCAAGTGAAATACACAGATTTAGCACTATTTCATTCCCAGGATACATGTAGTAGCCTCAGGAATGAGGCACTACATTTCTCCGCACTGTGTTACTACTACTGTTAGTTTGGGTCTGACCCGTGGGCACATTCTCTATCCTCATGACCAGCAAGCCATCCATGTTTTTCCCAAACACAACATGTTTCCCATCCAGGAAGTCACACTTGGCACATGTGATGAAAAATTGGCAGCCATTTGTATTCGGTCCACTGTTGACCAATGCGAGTAGCCCAGGGGCATCGTGCTTCAGTTTGAAGTTCTCATCAGCAAAATCAGGAGCGCATGAGCTGCCTTCGGCAGCTCATGCGCTCCTGGCAAAATAGATACTCTGGGATCCGGTGCCGTCCCCTTTGATAAAATCTCCTCTTGGAGGGTGGAATAGGGATAGCTGATACATGACTGATACATACTTGCAAGTCCTGTTGGCAGCCAACATCATATACCATTGGTCTATCACAAAATGCAGGAGGAAGCCATCAACAGCACAGTGCCAATAAATAATTATTTCCACAGTGGTTACTGGAAGATGTTGCTAATCTGGGGTAAGCTGTGATTGAGTGCCAGTTAAACCCGGTCATCCAGATTCATTCAGGCTGTTCCTATTTTGGAGGATGCCCTTCTAATCGCATGCAGATAAATGTTGGTAAATGGAGGTCTCCTTCCCTCCCTCCCACCCACCCACCCTCTGACCGTTCTTCCCTCCCCTCCCCTCTACCCTTTCTCCTCCCCCTCTCTCCCATGCATGCAGTTTGGATGCAGCCCTGGACCTGGAGATATTAGTGAAGGAGCGGTGCACTGGTTCCTACTTCCTGGAGGGGATAAAGGGAATTGCAGATGCAACCGGCCTTGACTACAAGGTAACAGCTTGAACTCACTGTGTGTGGCAATATGGTTGGTATTGGTTACTTACAGGTTACAGGCATCCTCCGTTTATAGTCTCATTTGCAAGCCTCCCATAACCTCTCATATGCATCTATGCAGAGTTTGATGGTAGTACACTGCTTGTAGTGGGGTCTGTGGGCATGCCTCCCCAAGACCTCCAATATCACATCGCTTACTTTTCAGATGCCATATAGCAAACATTCGCCCAGCAGTTGCTGTTCCACGGCCTGTGGTGAAATAATATTCCCAGGCCCACACAGCCTGGGAGTTTATGGCTCATGTAGATGCAATCATGTACGTATTTCTTGCATGTGCTAGCGTGCATGGGAGTTGTCCTGAATGCAGGAATGAGGGTACAACTCAGCCTCATTCCCAGGCCATCAAGTATAGTATTGGAAACCAGATGACAAACTTATTAGAGTCACTGTGCAGTGTGCTGAACATCATCAACGAATGCAGAAACTACTATTGATCTGCAGGCATCTCGTCACAGAAGATGGCCATCTCAGAGATCGGGGTGACTTTCCCAGATGATTCCTTTGGCAAGGATTCGGAACACCTTTCACAGTGAGTTCTGGACAGTGTGGGACTCGGGAATAGAATCCATGCAAGTACAGATTGCCACTCCGAGTACTTTTTGCCTGAGGGGAGACACAACCAACCAACTAAAGTGGCATTGCATCTGGCAATTTGGTAACTGTGGCCCCGTGGTTCCCTCTCTCTTAAATTGCCAAAAACCAATATCAGACGCAGGAGTAGCCTCGAGCTCGTTCCTAGGCCCACATGCGAAAAGCGGAAGTGGGCCTGGTGACACTTGACAAAATTCCTGCATGTGCTGAGCTCAGCAGTCTTGATTTCGGGTAGGCAAATCACGTTTGTCCATTGCCAATTACTGTGTAGTAATTACATTCTTTATCCCGTGAAAAGTGGTGCCATTTGATAAAACCACTGTTCTAGCCTCCAAGACTCACCTTTGGTCGCTCCTTGGCAAGGACTTTCTACTTAGCCATCACCATCAGCTGCCTTCCGCGTGATTTCGAATGCATTCAAGTAAGGAATGTAATCTCTTATGCAATTATGCTGACTGAGCACATACGGAAATTTTGCCAAGGGTCACCAGGCCCTCTTCCGCGTTCCGCGTGTGGGCCTGGGTACGAGGCTACCTCGTTCCCAGGCCTCCACGTCCTGCTTTTGCCGCTTGCAACAAAAGCTGGGCGTGGAGACCTGGGAATGAGGCTAGGAGTACATGATGTTGTCATGTTCATTGTGTTGCAATGAAGATGATATCAACATGTGAGGGTTTAAATACAAACGTGCCCGAATCTCAACCTGCGTAGGCGTGATGAAACTTCCAGCCCTGCCTGACTAAACCATGCATATTAAACACAGGTAGCCTTTTATGCCGTCAAAACCGCCTCCCTATCCCCCCCTAGGCCCTATCGCTACCTCAATTTCAGCTCTGCGCATGGGCGCTGCACCACAGGCGTCCTCTTGGTGGACATGGGCGCCCACAGTCCACTCGCTGCCTGTACCTTCAAGTGATTCGACCCAGCCAAGTGTTTTCTGACGTGATATACGCTCAGTAATGAGAGATCTGCCCCACAACTGCAGAGCTTCTTGGTAGGAGGACGCACTTCTTCCACGGCCTCGGATCGTCAACACGTTCGTCAACCTTCAGTGCACGTGTCCTCCGTATATCTTATTTCTTGGACCGTATACTTCCATATACACACACGTCATTATGATGTCATAGTTGGTTCACAGGTCAAGGCAAAAAGGGGGATTGCATCAGGCAATTTGGTAACTGTGGCCCCGTGGAGGGAATAGGGCTGAGCGATTATCGCGATTATCTCCAAGCATCGCGATGGTGATTGCAACAATCGCGACTGCGATGTTAGTCAGACACGCAAAAGTGCTTATGGGTTTTCATGAATATACTTAGCAGGACTGTGAATCAATAATCAGGACTATGAATACATAAGCACTGCGTGACCATGGCTTCTGCTTCGGTGGGTTCCTGTGAACTGTGGCTTCTGTCCACCATAGCTTCTGTCCACCATGACCTTGTGACTTTTTGAATGGTGTCTGCAGGTCTCCTTCAAATGGAATAATCGATAACCGTGATTATATGGATACAATAATCGTGATGTTGGAAAATCCACAATCGCTCAGCCCTAATTACTAATTGAATCTTGTGAGTCATCTCACAGAACTCTTAATTTTCTCTTGCTCTCCCCAGTATCTCCTCTGTGACATCCTCCAGTTTGACCGTTCCCTCCAAGCAGCCATGGAGAGAATCTCAAGTGGCCACAGGACCTGTGACCTCATACTCGGAGTGGGTGATGGAAAAGTTATTCAATATTACCATGGACATAGTGTTCCATCTAGTAGGACAGCATGCACATGTATAGTCTCGGTCCCAGACCCAAACCAACCCCAGCGTAGATCGCTTCTAGTATCACTCGTGTGATACTGGAAGCACTCCGCGCTGGGGTTGGTTTGGGTCTGGGACCGAGACTATACACTAGCACAATCATGTCAGTGTGAAACCATAGTACACTGTAGTTATACCACCCCTATAAATTACAATCATGTAATTATATATAATTATATCATTATCCTCTTACTAGCCAGATTTGATTGATCTTCATCCATCATTATTGTGTAGCTGCATGCATAATTATGTTGCAGCCAGTGGTAATATTTGCATACCAATCACCGGCCGGCCGATCGCGAGTGTACTGAACACCGTAATGCACTGCAAACTAGCTGGTATCTAAACTACTTATTAATTAGTGCTACTCATGCATTATGATAATGCACACTGAAGTGTGTGCATTATGTAATATTTAGATACCACTTTGCAGTGCATTATGGGTTTTAGTGCACGAGGGCAATCTAGTTAACGGTCGAGGGCGAGATAATGCACGAGCCGAAGGCGAGTGCATTATCCGCCCGAGACCGTTAACTAGATTGCCCGAGTGCACTAAAGCCTGTAATGCACTGCAAACTGGTATCTAAACTACTTAGTGCAACTCACCGACCCGAGACAGCCTTTGATCTTTGAAAAGTGTGCACTATCTAGATAATGCACACTAAAGTGTGCATTAAGCGATTTAATGCTCCGTCATGTGATCGATTCTGAGGCGTCTGATTCGTTGAGGGTCACGTGAGTAGCACTAAGTAATATTTAGATACCACTTTGCAGTGCATTGCGGATTTTAGTGCACGAGGACAATCTAGTTAACGGTCGAGGGTGAGATAATGCACGAGCCAAAGGCGAGTGCATTATCTGCCCGAGACCGTTAACTAGATTGCCCGAGTGCAGTAACGCACTGCAAACTGGTACATGTATCTAAACTACTTAGTACAACTCACTGACCCGAGACAGCCTTGAAAAGTGTGCATTATCTACACTAAAGTGTGCATTAAGCCATTTAATGCTCCGTCATGTGATCGATACTGAGGCGTCTGATTCGTTGAGGGTCACATGAGTAGCACTAAAAGTGATTTAATGTTCAGTCATGTGATCAATTCTGAGGCTATTATTGTACTATAATTACTCTCCAGTGAAACAAATTTGTTAAAGAGATACAAAAGTTATACCGTACACCAAAAAGCAGAACATTATCTTGACTGTCCTTGTAATGTGAAGATTGAGGTGATGCATCTTGGAGAGGGTGAAGGGGGAGGCAAGAGCGTCTCTGTCGTGTGTTGTGGTCCATCATCAGCCAGCTGGGAAGGCGGTCAGAGCATAACGATAAAGCTGCAGAAGGCACAGTGCAGCACAATGTATACCAATTGACCACAGGAGGTGGAGGAGCTAGTTGCATACAACTCTGGAGGCACTTTCTGAAGTGAGAAACGTTACCAATGTTGACCACTCGTGATCAGTCACTAGTGAACACTATTATGGTAGCAGTCGCTAGCATGTGGACAAAAGACTGCCTGTGCATGGTTAACCAGGAATGTCCACTAGCTCCTCGATCCACCCACCCCCAACATCCAAGTATGTCACTGTACATGACAAGGTTTACAAGGCCTTCCCCACACTAGTACAGCAAACAACAAAATGCTTGAGTGGGAAGGCCTGCAGCTGGGTACGAGGTTAGCTTGATCGCAACAGCAAGTGATGTTGGCTGATAGAAAATTAGAAACGTGGGAGTCCTGGGACTGAGGACCTTTGTCCCCATAGAATATCCTGGACTACAGTTAGTGAAAAGGCAGTGGCTTGCTCACCTGAGTGTCTCCTGAGGACTGTCTGCAAGTGCTTTCTCTGATCGGTGACAGTGCAGGAGTACCTAATGTGGGTGTGTAGAACAAGTGAGACCTCGCTGACATGGCACATGCATGGGTGCCCAGTCTTATAGGTGACCTCAACTTGGAGCTCATGCAGGCAGATCTCCATCCCCCTCCCCCAGACCTGCCTGTTTTTGGCAGGGGCACAAGCCATCAACACTATGCTCTGTGCTCAAGTTATCCAGGTAACCTCTTCATAGTAGGGAGCCATCTCGTGTGGGAAGCTGATAGGGAAATGAGCTAGGGAGGGTGGGAGGGACATGAGGGAGGTAGGGAGGATCGAAGGAAAGAAAGAAGAGTAAAGGAAGGTATATAGGGAGGGAGGTACACATGTAGGGAGGGAAGAAAGAAAGGGAAGGAGAAGGCGAAAATTGTGGGTATTAAGAAAGTGCAATAGCCTCATTACCTACGTACTGTAGTCCTAAGTGTGGCTGAGCTCAACAAGTGCAAGGGATAACACAGGAACATGCATGTAAGTGCAGTCACATGACAGACTACACGACTACACCCACATAGCATTGTACTCCAGCTCACCTTACACCAGGAAAAGCTGTATATTTTTATCTGGCTGTACTGAGAAAATAAAGGGATCGATGCATCCTCCCACCACCTCCCATCACCACACATCATACACATACTCCTCTCCTCACATCACACACTTCTCCTCACCACACAGTAAAGGCCGGGCACACATCACACACATACTCCTCTCCTCATGCATATTGCACACTCCTCTCCTCACCACACATCACACACATACTCCTCTCCTCACCACACATCACATTGTACTACACATCACACACATACTCCCCACCACACATCACATTGCACACTCCTTCCCTCACCACACATCACATCACATGTAGTCCTCTCCTCAACACATCACACACTCCTCGATCTCCACACTCCTACTCCTCTCCTCAAAATGCATCACCTCACACTCCTCTCCTCACCACACATCACACACATACTCCTCTCCTCACCACACATCACATTGCACACTCCTTCCCTCACCATACATCACATCACATGTAGTCCTCTCCTCAACACATCACACACTCCTTGATCTCCACACTCCTCTCCTCAAAATGCATCACCTCACACTCCTCTCCTCACCACACATCACACACATACTCCTCTCCTCACCACACATCACATTGCACACTCCTTCCCTCACCATACATCACATCACATGTAGTCCTCTCCTCAACACACATCACACACATACTCCTCTCCTCACATTACACACTTCCTCCTCTCCTCACATTACACACTTCCTCCTCTCCTCACATTACACACTTCCTCCTCTCCTCACATTACACACTTCCTCCTCTCCTCACCACATCACATTGCACACTCCTCGATCTCCTCACTCTTCTCCTCAAAATGCATCACCTCACATACTCCTCTCCACACCACACATCACACACATACTCCTCTCCACACCACACATCACACACATACTCCTCTCCTCACCACACATCACATTGTACCACACATCACTTCACACACTCATCTCCTCGCCACACATCACACACATACTACTCTCCTCGAATCACGTCACATTGCACACTCCTTCCCTCACCATACATCACTGTAGTCCTCTCCTCAACACACATCACACACTCGATCTCCTCATCACACATCATAACACACTCCTCTCCTCAAACCTCATACACTCCTGTCCTCACCACACAACATTGCACACTCCTCTCCTCACCAAACATCACATCACATGTACACTCCGCTCATCAAAATGCATCACCTCACACATTTGTCCTCACTATACACATCATGTCGTACACTCCTCTCCTCAACACACATCACATGTACACTCCTCTCCTCACCACACATCACATGTACACTCCTCTCCTCACCACACATCACATGTACACTCCTCTCACATCACACATCACATGTACACTCCTCTCACATCACACATCACGTGTACACTCCTCTCACATCACACATCACATGTACACTCCTCTCCTCACCACACATCACATGACATGTACTCTCCTCTCCTCACCACACATCACATGTACACTCCTCTCACATCACACATCACGTGTACACTCCTCTCACATCACACATCACATGTACACTCCTCTCCTCACCACACATCACATGACATGTACTCTCCTCTCCTCACCACACATCACAGATACATGTCCAGGATTGCCACGGACTATCTCAAGCTGTCCTACATATACAAACCCATAGCCCCAGGTCCCAGATGTCCCTGGGATATCCTGGGATGTCCTGCCCTGTCCCACCTAGGACATTGCCCAGAGTCCCAGGTCCCAGATGTCCCAGGGATATCCTGGGATACCCCGGGATGTCCTATCCTGTCCCACCTAGGACATTGCCCAGAGTCCCAGGTCCCAGATGTCCCTGGGATATCCTGGGATATCCCGGGATGTCCTATCCTGTCCCACCTAGGACATTGCCCAGAGTCCCAGGTCCCAGATTGGGATATCCTGGGATATCCCGGGATGTCCTATCCTGTCCCACCTAGGACATTGCCCAGAGTCCCAGGTCCCATGTGTCCCTGGGATATCCTGGGATATCCCGGGATGTCCTGTCCTGTCCCACCTATAGGACATTGCCCAGAGTCCCAGGTCCCAGATGTCCCGGGGATATCCTGGGATATCCTGGGATGTCCTGTCCTGTCCCACCTACATGTAGGACATTGCCCAGAGTTCCAGGTCCCAAATGTCCCTGGGATATCCTGGGATATCCCGGGATGTCCTATCCTGTCCCACCTAGGACATTGCCCAGAGTCCCAGGTCCCAGATGTCCCTGGGATATCCGGGGATGTCCCGGGATGTCCTATCCTGTCCCATCTACGTACGTAGGACATTGCCCAGAGTCCCAGGTCCCAGATGTCCCTGGGATATCTTGGGATACCGTATGGCCGGAAAATTTGGCGGTTTGGTGGATTATGAACGCACCGCCAAATTAAATTCCGCCAATATTTTGTCATGACGTGCATGTGGGTGGGGTCTCATAGTGACGCTCGAGCTGGAGCTGAGCGAGCTCTCGCGCACCCACTATAATACCTCTGTCTCTGATCTGCCAGAAATAGCGAGCAAGCAGCTGAAATGCAAGAATCAGCGAGCAAGCAGCTGATACATAAGTAACAATGAGCACTTCACAGTGATCATCTATGACCGACACCATGAGATGTAGCCAGTGACCACAGCATCATCTTGCCTGTATACGACTTGTACAGTGCTCGGGAATGTATGCTTTGGTAGTTTGCGGCTCTTATGACACAACACTATACAATGCAGATGAGGATGTACTGAAGTGTATGTCCAGCTGGGGCATCTAGTTCTCATGTGCTACATACAGGGAAGTTTTGGCATAAGTATTGGCTAGATACACGCATAGTTATGTTCAATTACAGCTCTAATGAGATTTACAGTAGTAATTGCAACTTATAGCTTAGTAAGCATCAAGCGCCCACCACGTATCAAGCGCCCATCCCCCTCTTCACACGAAAGTTACTGCACAGGGTTCAAAAGCAGTGTAGTAAGGGCCCACCTATCACACAATCTTGAGCAGTATTTCCAACTTACCTTAATAACCTTTGTGTAAGGTTTTGCATCAACTACACTGCCGAGTGTTTCTTCTCAAGCGAAGACGCACAATCAATGTCTTACGCGAGCAATTATTCATAGTCGGTCATTGATATTCACAGCTTACCGCCGGTGCTTGTTGCTTATATTATACAGCTGGGCGGACCTAAATAGTCTAAGTACGTATCTAGCCCCCCCTCCCCCCCTATTCAGCTGCGTTCTAATGTCCCCTAACCATGGGTGCTTGATACAACTAGAGGTGTTCATAGAACACATACCCCGCGCTGAACGTCAGGCCAGGATGCATGCAGTGCAGCTACAATCGATGTGACATCTCTGCCGATGCGCAACGGCGAACAGGGCTGCTATCGCATATACTGTGTTCGTGTATGGCCATATCCAAGGTGTGGGAGTGACCGCTTACCATACGTATATACTATATTGTGAAGCTGGAGAGGTGGGGCCAATTGTTACGAATAAACGGAAATAGCTGGAAAAAACAGCCGAAACAATAGCCATGATGTCTGTGAAGTACATAGATCGTGAGAAAGCAGTTTCCTAGTGGTCATCTCGAAGCATGAAGTTTCCAAATGCACTGTGTGTCCTGTTCTTGAAGTCACGAAGAGGTGGAGCCAATGTTATGAATAGTTATGAAAATTAGGAAATAGCCGAAATACAGCGAAACAGAGCGCCTTGACTTCAGTCAGGTACACACAGAGCAGTTTTTTGCTATTTGCTATTGTTTGACTCCATTTCAACGGTTTATGAGAGTTTATGAGAGTAGATTTCAATTTTTTTTCGCCGGACAGACGACAGACACCAAAACCAATTGCTTAACCCCGCTTCGCGCATGCGCGCGTGGGGTAACTATGCTTTCCATACTATCCCTGTAGAATTCATATGTTATGATGATGGCTGTCACTTGAGTAAGTTTGCTCAAAACAGTGCAAGGAAAGATGCAACTCCAACCGCACAGAAATTGGCCAAAATTGAGATTGTAATCGATAAACTACATATGGAAGGAAACACTGACAAGTGGTGCATTGCCAATTGCAACCCGCAACTCTTCAAGGCACTGGACAAAGTAAGTGCCTGTCACATAAGACTATCAAAATGCAGAGTACCATATGCTACCATGCATCTGCTATGTAAACATTCCTCCCTGCAGGTTGACACTGAGGCTTGTGAGCAGTGTTTCTCTTGGCTTTCTCGCTATGCCAGAATAACACGGCAGATGCAAAGGAGCACTTTTTTTGTTCTTTGTACTGTACATGTGTGACATGCACAATCTAAGGGAAGAGGGCAAATTACAGAGAACCCATTATTAGGAAATAATACGGTGTTAACTTAAATAGTTGGTACGTAACATTTGCTACATCACTGCTTTGTTTTTGTTTTGAATCACATGAAAGGATCTTTGAGTCAGGGATGGTCTACTTCCGTGGCTGGACTTTCTAGTTGGATATCATGGACACATCCTGGACCTGGCTACCACTCCGGGACCTTACACTGCCTCCATGACTGGGATGTCCCTGTATATCCTAGACCTGGGACGCTGGGACCTAGCTTACATTACCTCCATGGCTGGGACATCCCAGTAAATCCCAGGACCTGGGACTAGCTTACACTACCTCCACGGCTAGGACATCCCAGGATGTCCCGGTGTATCCCAGGACATCTTGGACCTGGGACCCTGGGACCTATCTTACACTGCCTCCATGGCTAGGACATCCCAGGATGTCCCGGTATGTCCCAGGACATCTTGGACCTGGGACCCTGGGACCTATCTTACACTGCCTCCATGGCTAGGACATCCCAGAATGTCCCGGTATATCCCAGGACATCTTGGACCTGGGACCTTGGGACCTAGCTTACACAGCCTCCATGGCTAGGACATCCCAGGATGTCCCGGTATGTCCCAGGACATCTTGGACCTGGGACCCTGGGACCTATCTTACACTGCCTCCATGGCTAGGACATCCCAGAATGTCCCGGTGTATCCCAGGACATCTTGGACCTGGGACCCTGGGACCTAGCTTACACTGCCTCCATGGCTAGGACATCCCAGAATGTCCTGGTGTATCCCAGGACATCTTGGACCTGGGACCCTGGGACCTAGCTTACACTGCCTCCATGGCTAGGACATCCCAGGATGTCCCGGTGTATCCCAGGACATCTTGGACCTGGGACCCTGGGACCTAGCTTACACTGCCTCCATGGCTAGGACATCCCAGGATGTCCCGGTATGTCCCAGGACATCTTGGACCTGGGACCCTGGGACCTATCTTACACTGCCTCCATGGCTAGGACATCCCAGGATGTCCCGGTGTATCCCAGGACATCTTGGACCTGGGACCCTGGGACCTAGCTTACACTGCCTCCATGGCTAGGACATCCCAGAATGTCCCGGTATGTCCCAGGACATCTTGGACCTGGGACCCTGGGACCTATCTTACACTGCCTCCATGGCTAGGACATCCCAGGATGTCCCGGTGTATCCCAGGACATCTTGGACCTGGGACCCTGGGACCTAACTTACACTGCCTCCATGGCTAGGACATCCAGGATGTCCCGGTATATCCCAGGACATCTTGGACCTGGGACCCTGGGACCTAGCTTACACTGCCTTCATGGCTAGGACAACCCAGGATGTCCCGGTATATCCCAGGACATCTTGGACCTGGGACCCTGGGACCCTACACTGCCTCCATGGGTGGGACATCCCAGGATGTTCCTGTATATCCTAGGACATCTTGGACCTGGGACCCTGGGACCTAGCTTACACTCACCCCATGGCTAGGACATCCCAGGATGTCCCTGTATATCCTAGGACATCTTGGACCTGGGACCTTGGGACTTAGCTTATACTGCCCCATTGGCTGGGACATCCCAGGATGTCCCAGGATGTCCCGGTATATCCCAGGACATCTTGGACCTGGGACCCTGGGACCCTACATTGCCTCCATGGGTGGGACATCCCAGGATGTCCCAGGTATCCTGGGAAAGCTGGGATGTCAGACCGGGTATACCTCCATTGTTGGGATAACCCAGGGTATCCCGGGAGATCCCAGCCATGACTTTCATATACCGAGACAGTCCGTGGCAGTCCTGGACCACCCTGACATCACATGTACACTCCTCTCACATCACACATCACATGACATGTACACTCGATCCTCTCCTCACCACACATCACATGTACACTCCTCTCACATCACACATCACATGTACACTCCTCGATCTCCTCACCACACATCACATATACACTCCTTTCACATCACACATCACATGTACACTCCTCTCCTCACCACACATCACATCACATGTACACTCCTCTCACATCACACATCACATGTACACTCCTCTCCTCACCACACATCACACATCACATGTATTCTCCTCTCCTCACCACACATCACATGACATGTACACTCCTCTCCTCACCACACATCACATCACATGTACACTCCTCTCCTCACCACACATCACATCACGTGTACACTCCTCTCCTCACCACACATCACATCACGTGTACACTCCTCTCACATCACACATCACATGTACACTCCTCTCCTCACCACACATCACATGTATTCTCCTCTCCTCACCACACATCACATGTACACTCCTCTCACATCACACATCACATGTACACTCCTCTCCTCACCACACATCACACATCACATGTATTCTCCTCTCCTCACCACACATCACATGACATGTACAGTCCTCTCCTCGCCACACATCACATCACATGTACACTCCTCTCCTCACCACACATCACATCACATGTACACTCCTCTCCTCACCACACATCACATCACGTGTACATTCCTCTCCTCATCACACATAACATGTACACTCCTCTCCTCACCACATGTCACTTGGTTCCCACTGGTAGTTGGTTGAAGCGTCCTACAGACCCAAACCAAACAGCAATGATGGTGCACACAGACGTTGTATGGCATGCTGTAGTCCGGTGTAGGGAGAGATATCAGCAGGGTCTCTCTGTGCAGCCCCAAGACAACACCCCTGCATGGGTAGCAATAAGAGACGATACAGTCCTATTCAAAATACATGCACACACGGATGCTGAGTCTACATGGCCTTTGGGGACAAGATGGCTGGCTGTATGATGTAGCTACGAAGCTGTTCTACCAACTTGTCGTCAGCAAAATTGCCACAAATGCTGATCAGTGCAAGCTCCAAAGTCCTGTCAGTAAATTTTGAAGTAATTAGGCTACAAGAAGGATGCTGGAACAGGAAAGCTGATGGCTGGGAGCAAGGCTACATGTATTGGGAATTCTGCAAACCTGAGGCTGCTCCTTCAAATGTACCATCAGATGGAGTACAGTGAAGTTGAGCAGCCAGACCGAGCTGCGGAAGATCGAGCAGTTTTGCCAAGCCATTCCTCCAACAATAGATTAGGGCTTTGCAGCCAGATCAGAGCTCAACTAAAACAAAACTACTGTTGGTTGGGTAGGGAAAGTTTGGGGGGGGGGGGGGGGGGGGGCTCTATACAACCACATGTGCTGCAGCTGCATTATGCCACAGTTAGTGATGAGAGAGAGAAATTGAAATTTGGGGACCAGCTGGGATCTGAACCCAAGAACTTCTAGATACCAGTCAGATGCTCTTACCACTAACCCAAGACCTTCTGCATACTAGCCTGATACTCTTACCACTGGGGAGGGTCCCCATATTCCCAGGAGAATGGGGATCCCTAACCCTACTTACCTTTCAGTAATTATCGCCATATTCACAACTTAAGTGGTTTGTACATACTCAGCATCTAGGGGAACCAGGTTCAGAACTCAGTACCGGGAGGGCTGGAGACGGGAGGCCACCCTTGTCCTAAACTTGCCCTGGGTCAGAGTAGTCACTAGATGCAGTTCCTGCACCCACCTACTGCCCACCTTGAGACTGCCCACCTCCACAACAGACTTGTGAAAGATGTCGTAGTGATGGACTGTGAGTGTGCAAGGGAATCACGGTATAGAGGCATCAAATGTGACCTGGAGTCAACATGGTGGTTCTATTGCATGACACTTTAATGGGGGTCTGGGGGCATCTTCCAAGCCAGAATCAACATGTGTTGATTGCTTGGTGTGAGCGATCCGGACTGGGGCCGCATGGATCTGGTTTGCAAGACTACTCTAGTTGCAGGTCAAGAACATGGCTATAGGGGGCCTGTCTAGATATAGTCTCGCATGGCCAGACCCTGACTATGGACATGTCACAGACCCTTTCCCTCAGTACAGAACGGGGTCCAGCCATGTACGACTAGATTAGAGTACATGTAGCTCATCTATTAGCCTCGTTCCCAGCCGCTGAGTAATTGGGGAGAAGAGCACCTGGTATTCACTGTTTGTGCATTCCCGGCTCCCCAGGTTTTCGTAGGGATGGAAACTATTGCTATACTAGTCCATGCTGCACAACTGTACATTACTAAAACATGGGAGTCGTTTACACGACGCAGCTCTGTGGTTCAACCAAGCCGTGTTATACGTCCTCAGTAAGGTCGAAAAGCCAGGAATGGTGCTGAAGGACGAACAACTGACAGCAATACAGCATGTACATTATGGCAAGAATGTGTTTGTATGGCTATACCGGTATATGGCCAAGTGGAATTTTCTATGGGGTCTTACCGTTTGTACTGTGCCTTGCGTCCACTTCGGAAAGGCAGAAGCGGACTGTTCACAGACTTCAAAACCACGGCTCTACATTGTAACGGAACTGCTCATGCGTGCACAAACAGTGGCGCTCTTCTCCCCCCACCAAGCACCTGGGAACGAGGCTACTCATCTACATGCATCACACAGACAGTGCAATATCTCAAGACAACTCTTAGTACGTGTTTTTACAAGGCAGCAAAATGAATTTCAAGTTCACTAGTTTGTAGTAAGTTATGATAATAGCAAATGTACCATCAACGTTTAAACAGCAACCTCTATCTTTGGACTCCAATGGCTGTGTACTTCAATCTTTGAACACTATTCCAACCTGATCATTCTAAGACCAGGCTTGATCTACACGGTCTGCAGAGTTGAACTGCAGGTATAAGTTTTTATCCGAAAGAGCCCAGAAAACCACAGAGCATACAGGTCAGATCCCCCCCCCCCCCTCCCCCCCCATATATATCCAGACCTGTCAACCTTGGCCAGGTAAAAATCTGGGGAATTTAGTAGCAAAAACCTGGAGATTGGTGTCCAAAACCTGGAGATCGCGTCCAACCATAGTAGGTGAACGTACCGTATCGCAGGGACGTTCTCATTATGTTAACAGAACAACATAATTGTATTGTGCATTTGCAACATCCATTACAGAGACTCAAAATGCGACTATGTTAGGTCTTAGCTATGTTCCCTATTGTACGTACTAAGCAGAGTTGAATCTGGACTCCACAGTACGCCAGCTTTCGTCTTTTAGAAGATTCCGGCTGACTGCCTCCTTCTGTTGGTAATGCTTCATCGGACTGAGTCGAACGCTTCGCCATCGTAGCAGCAGCCGCTGTACCCCCATCAATCTGGGCACGAGACCACGCTAGTTTCGTCCCCAGACCAACTTGAGCAAAGTCAGTCTGGGGACGAGACTAGGCTACATGTACTTGTACGTACGTACGCACGTATGTTGCATGATGCCTGAGCTAGCTATAGCTAGGTCCGAGTCTAGTCGAGACGTGCTGGATTGCCGGTTGCTTCTTACTTCCAATTTTTTATCCGCAGGTAAGCCGCTAGCCGTGAGAATTCGAAGCAAAACCGGGGGACCGGGGGAATGTGCGCCAAACCGGGGGTCTCACGGGCAAACCGTGAGAGTTGGCAGGTCTGTATACCCATGCAGTTTGCAATTGAAATATTAAATCATGTAAACCATTACAGCACAATAATCTGATAATTAACCTCACCGAAAGCTTTAGGGAGTGGATGTCCCAAGTAATCACAAACTCAAAGTGAGCCAACACCCTACCATCAGGCAAGTTCCTCAAGGGTCTGTCGCTTTATTGATCCTATATAGCAGTGTACAGAATGACACAAGTCATGTGACAGACACACACAAACGCCACTATGGCGGGCTTTATTTAGAGTTTGCACCCCACGTGAGTTCCGAATACTTCTCCGTATATTAGCCTATTCCTCCTATCACATTTGCGCTGTGAACATGCTGAACATGTGGAAGACCTCACTGCTGGAGCTATTGGCTGCATCAGTGTATCTACCCCCGTCCCTTACTCCAGGCGGCTACCTGAGCCTACCTCCGATGTTGGGAAGCAGAGGTTACACTGGGTTAGCAGAGAGAGAGAGAGAGAGAGAGAGAGAGACAAAGGGGTGACACTCCCATTGACGCCATAGTTAGAGCTGCGACCGGGGTCAAGAAATCTTGACCGTCATTTTTGCTGCTTGACCGCATCGCAAAAAGACACTTGACCGTTTGACTGTGCTGTATTTCAGCCGTTGACTGCTTGACCGCCGATAGTATACGGAAGAATGCGTAGCGACTGCAGCCTTTCCTTAGTATACGGGGTCAAGATTCGCTGATAAGCCCGGTCGCAGCTCTGACTACAGCGCGTATGGGAGTGTCACCCCCTTGAGAGAGAGAGAGAAATTTTTCACAGGAAATACTAAGGTAACGGAGGGGGTTTCTGGACAGTCTTTTAATTCCGGACACAGCATTCATGCCCCTCACATTCGCTCCGTTAGCAATTCTTCCGAATTATGGTAAGTGCGCATGCATACCCTACTTTCGAACTTTCTAACGCTGTGCAGCTGTAGTCTGGATCCCAGACCCAACCGGCGAGCAAGTAAGGGTCTGGCGAATAACCTAGCCCGGAAGTATCTAGCTGGAATGTGGATGAAACCCTTTGTTTGCAACCATATACAGTACATGTAGCTAAGTAGGTGATATCCTTCGCAAGGCTTCTCGTAGTACACTGACGTGGAGCGAACCAAATATGCCGTGTAAAGTTTGTTCAGACAGCAGCAACTTGCGCCACTTGTGGGTTGCGGAGCAGTGACTCAGGGCTTATGTATATATAATAGCTGCAATTGTCCCTTCTTCACACCGCTCAAGGCGTCCACATCTTGCTGGAGCTCCCATACAAATTCAGAGGTAACTCCTTTCACGGAGAATTTCGCCCGTTGCTGCATCATCAGTGCTGTGAGAGGCGACACGCATATGGCAATTGAGGGATGCTCTGTTTCTCTCAAGAAGTCGAAGGCAAGCGGCAGAAGCGCATAACAGTATGACTTCCCGTAACCCGTCGGCAGGGCAACAAATACGTCTTTTCCGCTAAAAAAACCGTTGGATCGCCTCTCTCTGTTCCCTCTTTAGGCTTGCCAATCCAACAGCCTTCATGGCGTGGTCAATCACGGCGTTTATATTCACGTTTGAGTATATACAACTGTGCATTCGCCATCTTCAAACGATCACTGATTACACTTCACACGTCATTTTCCCTAATCAACACTCACGGCTGCATTCCAACCTCTAAGACACTTCCGGGCTAGGTTATTCGCCAGACCCTAACTCGCTCGCCGGTTGGGTCTGGGATCCAGACTAGTGCAGCTGTTGGCAAAAACTGCTCCTAGAGAGCGAAAGCTGGGGCAGTGTCCGGAAATCCCCTACTGTCCGGAAACCCCCTCAGTTACCTTAGTCTCGCAGGCCAGCATCTTTTTTCCAAGTAGGGGGCGCGGCCAGAAGCCAACATTTCGTTTCCCAGTGGAATGCAATCAACTGTAACAAATGATGAAGTCACATGATAGCCATCCAATTATTGCCCACAACTATCAAATGTGCGTCTGCGAAGCGAGTTGGAGAGGCTAGTGAAGCTCTGGAGAGTAGTAACTGTTGGAAAGTGAGCCACGGAAAAGCCTTCAGCGGTATAAAATTATACGTCGATTTTCCAGTGCCAGTTACAAGACTCACGAGTACAGTGTACATCCCGTCCGGTGTAGGAGTTCTTCACTGCTAATTCTTGCTTGGGTCACAACTAGCCTGGGTCACTCGTTCCCAGGCCTAACCGTTTTTTCTGTTCTTCGGTTCGCGTTGACAATAATTCATGGATGCGGAAGGGTGGTGAAAAACGTGGAAGGCCTGCCTGGTATCATTCATCACGTGAGTGACGTCAGGTGGACGCAAGGTGGACGTAGGGGTGGGGCCCATAGTCATTTCAGCAGGTCCTGAAGGCTGTTTATCATCCAGTCTGCTCGGTTCAAACACTCCACGGCTAGTCGAGACTCAGACGATCTACACAACTTCGTCAGCGGTTTTTATACTTATTTGCGGTTGGGCCACACCCCCCTACGTCCACTTGACATAAAGCACGTGACGAATAATACCAGGCCTTCCCCGTTTTTTCCACCCTTCCACATCCATGTATTATAATTTGTCAATGAACAGAAAAAACAGGGTAGGCCTGTGAACAAGGCTACATTGTAGGTTGGATAGCCTAGTTGTGCTTTGCAGCGATGGCAATCGCACACACTGTCTCTCTAAATTACGCTATGAGAATCATGTGACTGCTGCAATCTCATTGGCTCTACCCACATTCTGGCAGAGAAAACGAAATGTTGGCTTAAGTCACCAGACTCTTTTTCTCGCCCTCCCTCCGTGCGCACCCTCCGTGGAAAAAGAGGCTTGCTTGCGAGACTAAGGAAATACCTGGTACACCTGGGGGTCCTGCAAATTGAGTAGGGAATTGATTATCGGACACCTACTATAATCGGAAAACCTAAACTATGTTTTTGCGGATGTTTTTGCGGATGGTACTACGCACTGGGTAGGAGGTCACATAGTGCTTGCACTGGAACCTGCTTACCATTGACATACCTCAATCACTGTTGCTACTTCCTGTCACGCCAAAAGTGGTCCTACCCAGAAATTGCCCAGGGACCACTTTTGGCAGCCAAAAATGGTCCCCTCGGACCACTGTTTGCTGCCAAATTTGATCTCCCCAGACAACTTTTGGTTACCAAAAATAGTCCCCCTGTTGCTACACCTTAGTGTTGGTAACTAAGTTTAGTGTACAAGACCCCAAATGGGAGCAATGGAAAAAATATTATTAGTGCAACATATATACAAGTACAATAGTGCATGAAACAGTAGAAATGGTGTGGTCAGTGGACGGTGTCTTCGTGTCTTTGTGGGTTTTGATTGTGGATTCGGGGGGGTGGAAGGTGTTTTCGTGGGTTTCGATTGTGGATTCGGGGGGGGGGGGGGGGGGGGGGGGGGGCGGGGGGGGGGGGGGTTGGAAGGTGGCTTGGTGTGTTTCGATGATGGATTGGCAGGTGTGGATGGTGGATTGGATGTCTTCATGGGTTTCGAGGGTGGCTTGACTGGAGACAGTAGGTTGTGCACCTTCTATAGAAGGATCAACCACAATGTTAAAGTAGTCTTCAGGGCTTTTAGCTCCCTTCAGCTTGATGGTATGATGAAACAATGGGCCTGCAGCCCTGCTGCCTACACCACCAACCCACTTCACCACCAATTCACACTCCGTAATAGCTGCCTCTGTAAGGACATCCTTATCGGACCCTGCTTCTGTGACAGGAGTACTTGAAGTACATCCACTAACATTGATGGCTATGTCAGGAAGGCATTAGAATACCTTGCTTGATCAAATTGGCTCAGGGATGGCATTGGAGGAGGGAGGGGTGAGATAGTTTGACGATGGAGGTCAGACGAGAAGCTGTGGAAATCTGACGAATGTCTGCTGCCAACATCATCTTCTTGTGTTAGACTCGGAGAGCGGTCACAGTCTTGCGAATGGGTGCGGTCTTGCCGGGAGGTGGAGTCAGATAGGGCTTGAGATGTGCTCCATTGACACGATCAATCACATGACCAGTATTTTCAAGTGACTGCAATGCGTACAACCCTTTCCCAAGACTCCTTGTTATGACAAATGGGCCCACATACTTGGCATCCATCTTGCCTCCTTTTCTATTCTTTCGAGTGACTTAAGGACTTCAGCATTTCCCTAGGCTTTGGGGTTGCCATGTTTGCGATCGTAGACCTCCTCCTGTTTTTCCTGGGCCAATTTGATATTGGCTTTCGCCTCATTGAGTCATTGGAGCCGTTCAGCTGCCATTCTTTCCACCTCGGATGGTGGTAGGTCACTAGTATCCATGACCCTTTCCAGGCAATCTTCAGCTGTGTCTTTGCGCATTTCTATGTCAATGGTGAGGATGGGTTTCCGACCGAACATAAGTTCAAATGGGGTAAAGCATGTCGATTCGTGCCTTGACGTGTTATATGCAAAGACACACATATCCAAATACTCATCCCGCTTCTCCCTCTTGCTGGCAGCAAACTTGACCGGCATGGTTTGGAGGGTTTTGTTAAACCTTTCATCGAGACCATTTGCCTACAGAAAAAAGGAAGCAGGTTCTTTTATGAAAGCCTAGTCTTGTACACAGCCCTCAATCCCATATCCCTTAGTCTGATGTTACACTTGCAGCTAGCCTCGTTCCCAGGCGTACCCCGTTCTTTCTGTTTGCATTGACAATAATACCCGGAGAGTGGCGAAGAACGGGGAAGGCCTGGTATCATTCACGTGTGCACTGGTAGTAGTATGGATTTGAGGATCACCACTGTTGGGTAGCCTCGTCGCCCAGCTTTACATCGCTTACAGTACGGAAAAAGCGGGGAGGGCCTGGTATAATTTATCATGTGCGTGACGGCAGGGTAGAAACAACTTTGGTACACTGACCGCAAATATGCTGCGAGAAGCCGGCTCATTCAGCACTTGACCGTTAGCTGTGTGGAGATTGATGGTAGCCGTGCTTTGGCAGTCTGTGTGAACAGTAAGTGTCGAAATGGATCGTTTTGGTGTTCAATTCAGCCACTTCTCAGTGAGGCCATGGAACAGCCGTCTTGGCGTCTCACCCAGAACCTGGTGCGATTCCAGGGTCTTTGAGCAGGAATAATGCGGCAGCTGTGTAGTACAGGGCGACATGTTAAGTTATCGCTGTCAGCCCTACATAGCAATCGCATTTTGTTGTTGGTATGCCGCGCTAAGCGTTTATTAGCCTCATGTGCCGCGGTAAGCGTTTATTAGCCTCATGTGCCGTGGTAAGCGTTTATTAGCCTGCATATCAATTGCATTTCGTTTGATTTAATGTCTTATGATCATGTTACAGATATTCATGTGAATGGGGCTGCCACAAATACTCACCGTGGATCAGGGAACAGAGTTCAAAAATGGACTGAATGATAAACTGATCCAGCTCCTTGGAATTCAACACAGACTCACTACTGCATACCATCCCCAGGTATGTGCATGTAAATATCACAGAGTCGGTAGACTCTGTATGTAGGGATACGACGTACACGCAATATATGCTAATACAAAAAAATCTCTCCAAATCTCAGAAACGGTACACTTATAAACCTTTATAACCACATACCGTTCATCTTCGAGTGTTTTCATGACCAACAAGACTCCTCGCGTCGCGAAAAACCGTCGCGAAAGTACCACACCAGGTACTCGCAAATCGGGCAAATTGTTTTTCTTTCTTCTTTCTTCTTCTTCTTTCTTTCAGACGGGCTAGCTCAACGTCGCCTCAATCTCTCATGATGGTTATCGCACGAAACAGCAGCATTTTACACCGAGCAGTGCACCAGCCCATCGCTTTTTCGCAACCTCCAAGTCTTCACCAGGCGGCTGCAGCTGCCCACTCAATAACTATGGCTTCTTTAGTCACGCCATTTTCTCGTTTGTACGCATGCGCGATCACTTAGCAACGAACGTAATTATTACTCAAGATCGCTGAATTAGAAGTGTCTTGCGCCGTTGTGTTTACATAATTTCGTACTTCGAGGTAAATTCTGTGCGTATAATTTATGTATGTTACTACCTACTGTGTTCTGTGAGAGGGCTGAATGCCTATCTAAAGACTCAACAATATAAATCTTGCTACTTCTGGTATAGCTAATATTATGGTCTTCAGACAGAGATTACTGCCTTACTAGTATCCATCCAGAAAAGGGTTGACTTGGGTCTGATTCTTCAGCCAATGCTGGCAGTGTGAATACCGGAGTCAATACATATACCAAAGCAAGGGCTCCTACTTAGTCTACCTGTGAGGACACCGACTTCTGCTCTGTGATGGCAAATTTCAGCTCAAACATGCACTGTTGCTAAAAAAATGACATAAACAAGTAATAAAAAACATTTGAAAATGTGACAGGATGTAGGGATACCAGAACGGCAAAAAGTAAGGAAACAAGGTAGGGATGATCGCACAAAACAGTGAAGTATACAATCCCCCTACATATCTTTTTTCATTATACACGTATATGGAACAAGATCTCTGTAGGGGGGTTGTATACTTCACTGTTTTGTGCGATCATCCCTACCTTGTTTCCTTACTTTTTGCCGTTCTGGTATCCCTACATCCTGTCACATTTTCAAATGTTTTTTATTACTTGTATATTAGAAAATTGTCAACAGTTAGGGATATTTGTCACGTGAGAAACGTCACATTTTATTGTGTGTGGGCAATCAAAACTGCAAGTCATGTATGAATATGCTATAATTTTATACCAGAGCATGTAGGCAAACCAACTTCCGGATAGTACACTGTATACGGAAATGCCACGGAAAACATGACGTAAGTGCAACACGTCTGTAGTGTTGTATCCACCTAGATACAGAGTATTGTACGCAACGAAGTTAACACACACCTTGAACAGGGCATCGGCAACTCCAGGTGCACACTTTGAAGGGAGAGCAACAGCATCTACCCAGTGTGAGGATGTATTTGTTCCCATTTGCTGACTCAGGCAGTGGTCCCACTAAGTCGATGCCAATATGGTACCATGGGGACTTGACTGGAATTGGATGTAGCTCTGGGGCAGTGGTTACCAGTTTACGGTTGGCTCACTGGCAAGTGTCACACCTATAGCTACCTGAGTGGAGCAGTCAGAAAATCAACACATTAAGATTTCTCCATGTGTCTGTGTGTAACGGAAGTGGGGGGCTAGGGAGGGAGTCAAGGGACTACACTAGCGATGATGCGACTTTCGCACTTTTACTGTGTGAGAAATGGAAGTGGGGGAATTCGGGTGCGGTATTGCGCATGCATGACCTTTGTACTACTTTACTGCACATACCATATCTTGCACATCCTTCACCATCCCAGGCCACTGATCCGACTTAGTGTGAGCATGGATAATGGAGCACGAGGAACTGGATTGGAAACACGCGTTTACGTGATTGAATGCAGGTTTCGCCGGAAGTGACGTCACGTCCCCAATTATATGCACGCACAACTTTTTATGCGAGCTCCACCCGATATCGATCTAGCTAGAGTTCGAGTATCAGCCGAATGGCGACTGCACAACCATGTAAGTATATGTTTTAAGCTTTAATATTTGTCATGTGGACCTGCCAATACAGCAGCTGACATTATTAATCAAGTACAACAACACTAAATTTTGGCGCTCTTTGATATCCTCGGTCTTTTGGCAAGAGGTGTATCATTCACCGTCTCTGACATGTTTGCTGCCCCTGACGTTACTGCGGGCTGAAGGTGCAGTTGATCTCTGGAGATGAATTGTTGTATGTAAACTGCAATGCAGTTGGATTATCCCCTTTTTGCCTCTGCATGCTATACTCGGAATGCCTCCAATAGGTCGACGTCTTGAGTGAAACGTTCACTGAGCAGAAACTGGAACCCTGGGTATTGGAGCAAATAGCGGGCTGCTTCCACAAGTGAAGTTACTGCAGCGGAAAGGATAGATATAGTAACAGCATGATAGGATTCATGAACATTTTGCTTACCTGTGATCCTCAAGCCCTGGAGAGTTTCAGTACTAAAGCACATCTTCTTTTGCTCAGTATGAGTCAGTTCTTTCCGTGAAGCTATAGAATTCTCCCATTCAGTCAAGTAGCCCAAGAAGTCCTCCTCAAGCCACTGCATAAAGAACATAACTTGATTTGGACGTGGGGGGGATGAGATAAAGTAAAACACTCACAGTGAATCTGGTATCTCTGGACATCTGGTAGGGATACAAGTCAGGTTAAGGGACTTCCTCCCTTCAGTCAGGTTGCTAGCATGAAGAAGTGATCAAACATCCGTATGAACCGGATCGTTTCACTCATTTCTGGACCCCCCCCCCCCCCCCCCCCCCCCCCATCAATTCCATGGCATTTGCAACAGTGCTGTTTGAACATGGTTTGAAATACCTAGGAAGCTAAATACTACGTACCATGTACTTATAAACCCTAAGGTGCAACAGTACACAGGTGCTTGATATACATACGTAATTCTTTACAGCCCAAGCATGCACATTTATCTAAGATTCAGGAGTAAAACTTGCTGCTTTGGGCGTACAGCGGTTCAAGACTGATCTAACAGCACAAAAGGCGAGTCTCAGAACAGATCCGGTGTGGCACCAGAGGTGCAACAGTACACGGGTATCACAATAATCAGGTATGCATGAATTTTTCACCGAGCTTGCTTTTATGTAACACTCAGTAGTAAAACTTACTGCTTTGGAATGGCTTTGGGCATACACCCGTTCAAGGACGATCTAATGTAGGAGAAAGGGCTCCTCAGAACAGTCCATGTGTGGTACTAGAGGTGCAACAGTTACGGTATACGGTCAAGTAATCGGAAAAAAGAGCTAAAACACTTACATTCATTGCCAAGAGTCCACTTTATTCGCCTCTGAGACACCGCGTGAACAGCAAAAGACTTTTTAGCACCCGCTCCGTTGCTACGTATTGCCACTCCACAAGCGCAAGCGCTTCAGTACACCATGGGTACACAGACATCGAGAACAGCGGCCGCACGAAACCCGCATTCAATCAAAGGCCAGGCCGTGCCAACATTCCATACATTACGAATGGGGCGGCGCGCGCGTTTCCAATCCAGTTCCTCGTGCTCTATTATCCATGGTGTGAGCTTGACACCCATGTGTCCTGAAGTTGGGTCAACATGGCAGGCAAAAAGGATTTCTGCTGCTCATCTCGACTGCAGACATGCCTGACTTTGAATGGAAGCACAATTGGGGAGAGAGTGGTGAGATAGCGTATGACTAAGCAGATCATGCAGGAGGCTTTAAATTATTAGACTACAAAATCTACACAAGTACAAGCCTGGGTTTCACTGCTCACTTGACTGACCTTGCCTTTCTGCTGCTTCTTGAAGTAAAGCTCCCCATCCTTCATGCATGACAAACTAAACTTGGCTGCCTTTCTCCTTATGCTTCACTTTCGCCCTTCCATACATCCGAGGGGATACTGCTTTTGTGTCATGTACTGGTAGACCTCATCCATCAGGTCTCCTGCTTCCTCGCCTCCGTCGCTCAATGAGTCCATAGCGTCCATAACCGTCTTTTGACACGTTAGGTGGCATTTTTGCTGTGCGCTAGGTATATGCTTGACACTTATACTTCGCAGGACCACTTTTGGTACGGCCGGACCAATAACAGCAACATTTCCGGTCCGGGGGGACCAATTTTGGTCGCCAAAATATAGGTCCCCCCGGACCGGTTTTGGCGTCGGACCAAATTTTTCGTGACACACCTCCGTTGAAGATCAAAGTCAGACAGTGCTATTAATGGATTAAACAACCTATTCTTGGACGTGCAATTTTTTCTTGCTAGGAAAGCACAGCTAAGGCTGTTCTGGCTACGTGCTGGCAACTTTACCTCTTGCGGTCGGTTTCGTCCCCAGGTCTTCTGCCACACTCTTGTAGGCGTGACATGGGCGGGACCTAAAGTCAAGTGGCTTCTGCGTAAATTAGGAAAGCCTGCATGGGCATCTCAAGTGGTTCTATCTCTCGTTCTGGAGTAGGCACGAAGACGGGACAAAAACCACTGGAAAGCTAAAGAGCTACTCCAAAACTGCAGGAGATGCAACGTCACAAATTGTGCTGTAATTACTTCTGAACAGCAACTGTTAGATGTTTGCTACTTGATTAGTGTAGGACAACACACACACAAGAAAGTTGTCTTGGGAGGTCATACAGTAGCAATGTAATCGTAGCTATGTATGCAAAACACTAAGAGAGGTCGCAGTCAGAGCATACAAAATGATGCGACTTGGATCTTGCCGTATTCCTGGCGTCACAGCCGGTTTCATCTACCCATACAAAGACATTTCTGAGATATAATAAAGCCTGTGCCATAATTGATGCTCTCCAGTTTGTGTTACGCTGCGCAGCAACTTGTCTGATCTTTTTTCTAGTGAATCATGCCATCTGAGAAGGCGGCACACAGTAGATTCCGATACTGGTACCATACTAACATCTAGAATGTGTTGACATTGTAGATACATTGCTGGGTTCTCCATTATGATAGCAAGGAGTAAGTGTTCATGGTTCTCGTCAAGCTTCCGAGTCTGCAACCGAGCTGGTTGTTATTATTATTAGTATTAATATTAGTACACAGATATATATGTGGTGACATTGTGGTTGCAAGATAAGGGTACTGAGGTACAGCCAGAGTTGACTGGCAGCCTGGAACACACTAAAGCAAAAAACACAGCTATTGTAGCTACAAATTACAATTGAATATGGATGGGAGGAGACAATCCACTACAGAACAAAACTACACAAACCAGTCCTGTAGTCATTGACTTATCATTGAGTGGGGAAAATGTGGGGTCTCTGAATGATTGTTTTGTGAGGACTTGACACTTCGCACAGGGGCAGCAGTAGTGGTAAGTACAGGTGTTGAACTGATCAAAAGTGGAGAGGGTAAATGAGGCGGTACCATGCTTGGTATTGTCAATGTAGATGGAATTTCCACGAATCTTGATGCTGCTATCTTTTCTGACTCCAGAATCGATAAATGCTCGTCTGTCTCAAAAGGGTTGATTCAGTCCTTCTTTCTTTTGACGTCATCAGTGGCTTAATGGAGATACCAGGAAGGTTTGACAGCTTGCGTCTGTTGGCTAAGATGTTTGAAACATCACATGAGCGAACGAGTTTGGCAAGAACTGGACAATGACCGGTCATTGGAGTACTTACCCAATCTAGTGCCGTCACAGATGGACTGACCAGTTAGCTCAGGACGAATTGTTTCAGTAACTGAATTTGTGTCTGTGCCTATGCGCACATGTCTGGGTGTACATGTGTACCTTTTGCACATTCATCCAGACCGTAGATAACAATTTGGAACTTGCTATCATTGATGGAGTCAATAGGGTTAGTTTTGCCTCTAGAATGAGAGGGATTGGCTTGAGATTTGTTCGAACGGAGTATGAACTGCTAGCATCCTGGGGGGGGGCAGGGTTGTGGATGGAATGACAGGGCTGGTAGGAGAGGCAGAGACAAATTCTGGGACATTTTGGGTGGATTTGAGAAGGGTTACTTCAGTGGACAAGGTTTGTATTATGGCCCTTAGTTCAGAAATTTCCTTACGTATCTTGAGCTTGTAATTTGCAGTGAGGACATTGAAATGGTATAGAACGTGTAGGGTCAGAGTAGAATTCAAGGGCATGTTTGGCTAGGCCAGCACAGCGTTTGTGCATCCACTCCTGACATTCCCCCTCGCAGAAGATGGATTCATGCCCTTCTAAGTTGTTTTGCTGGTTGAACATCTCCAGTCTCTTCAAACGTCTTGCAAACGGCATAAGCAGTGCTGTCATGACTACAACCTGGCTATTTCCGTGTAAGGCAGTTCTAGCCCAAACCTCTGCCATACCATTCTCCATTGTATGTCAAGTGAATATGGAGCCTTTCGACCAGGTTCAGCAGACATATTATTTGAGTTTCACACGCTTTCAATGTTTCGCTTCAGGAGCGCACAATGACGTACTTACACGTACATGCGTACGTACAGAGCGGATGTCATTATGCGCTTCCATTATCATTCATGAATACTATTATGGGATAATCATGTTTTATCGAACGGAAGTGCAATCCGCTGTACCCAATTCCAGATGCAATGTAACCCTTGATCTTGTAGCAGCCGTCCTCTGACATGTGGAACCTTCTGAGTCCTGACCCACTTGCTGGTCCTCCCATGTCTCCTCCATTGTGAACGCTTGGAGGAATGGCTACTGCCGATAAACGGGCGTCTTCAGCAGGATGAAAAGTCTTTAGCCAATGATTATAACATGTAGATCATTGTATCGGCGCTGAAATAGTTGTTTCATCCACAATAAAGGTTTGGTCACTTAATGATGAGGAAACGCTAGTACTGTAGGCGCTCTAATTATACGTCACTCAAAAAATATGAAATGCAACGCAACAATAGAAATTCGGTCAGCCAAACTTCGACGCATGATTAGAAACACCTCGCTAGATACGGAAGTCAAACGAGTGTAGACAAGGCTATTGAGTAGCTGTTGTGTTGTTCCCGGTTGTCGGACCGTCACTGCCTTTTCTCCTACATGGGGCGTCCATATCCTGGGGCACAGAATACATAAGTGCGGGTTGCTTTCACTGATGTCCCAGCTGTATCGCAACTGTGTCTTTATACATCAACGTTCACAGGCAGTGATGTGATGAGCCCTCTTCGCCGTTCAACTGTACTGTGTGCGCTTCGAGCTAGCTGCCATGCTGCCATTATAATCGCGTTACGCAAATTAGTCCCCGGAGTGTGACGCATTATTGGAAATTATCGGTTTGAGACATTGAATTTGACACAGAATTAGAAAGGACGCATAATTAGAGCGCCTACGGTACATGTATCTAATTTCACAGAAGTAGTATTAGAGGTGGAACGTGTAGAATGATCACGTTAGCTGAGATTCCTTTTAGCTTCCATAACTTTTCTCCGCTGCTTTTCTTTGAGAAGTTGTCGCTTTTCTTGTCGCTTCTGTTCACGTAATAGGCATGCTCTTTTCTTCTCTGCCTCCTCCTTCCGCTGTTTTAGACGCTTCTCTTCCTGCAGTAGGTGTTCTTGTAATTCCTTCTCTGCCTCCTCCTTCTGTTCATGCTTTTCTTCCCGTAGTAGACGAGTTCTTTCCTCCTTCTCTACCTCCTCCTTCCTGACTCGCGAGTACACCTCCGGCCTTCTTGGGCTTTCGCTCAGGATCTTGATATTTGGCTTATGGTAGGAAGGGCACTTTGACAGCACTGTTGCCTTCTGGAGTTCTTGTACACAGTCACTTTCCTCGCTGGTCTGGTCCTGTCCAACCTCCTCGTCACTACATGAGTCATCAGTATGCTGAGGAGGTACGGAAGAATCGGTAAGCTCTCAGACAAGTCAAGCTCCAATGGAGCAAAGTCGGTGGTGGGAGTTGGAAGAGTGGTATTTGGCGATAAACGAGGATCAATAGCCTTCAGCCAACGATTGTAACACTCATCATGGCGTACATGTTGATCATAGCCTTCATCATGTTGGCGCTGCTATTTCATCCTCAGTGAAGGAAGTCGGGCTGTCACTGCCATCTACATGCGAATTCACATGTAGATGACAGTGACAGCCCGACTTACGTATTTCACTGTGGATGAAATAGCAGCATCAATGAAGTTGGCACTTTGGACTGGCAAAGTGGAGCAGCTGGGCTCTACAGAATTTCAGCCGTGTTCTTGAGCTAAGGGAAGTTGGGTCAAAGAGGAAGAAAGAACCTTCGATTGAAGAGCATCCCAATTAAATGGATAAACATGTGCAGAATCCAGTTATGATGTTGATCATGGTCATGCCTCACATCCATACGTAGGCGTAGGAAGCATTTTTAATGTTGGGGGGCTGAGTGAGTGGCAATAAATTGTGCGTAACAACGGTGATTGGGGGGGGGGGGGGGGGGGGGGCGTGCCCCCCAGATAGTGCATGTGATAAAAAATGAACTTGCCGTGCAAAAATGTCAGACCAAAACAGTAGTTGGTCAGACATCTCACAGAATTGTTCGGACATAGACATGTACATGTGTATCCTAGCCACGCCCATCATTGTACTTATTAATAGTAGCTATAGCTATATATGTACATACCTGCTTTTTCAACAGCAGCATGGCTCTTGCGTGCATCTCACTGGCAGCGTGTTCTTTATAACTGGATGCTCGCAGGTTCGCTGAGCCCTCGATGTACGCTGCACTGTAGTTGCGACGCCCCACCAGTCGGTCTCTGAACCTCACGTAAATTGAACATTTCAGAGCCGCACAATCCGTATCGTAGGTGAGCCAAACAGATGTGTTGAGACTTTTGTCGCTTTCTGCTATCCACCTGTCGACGGTGGACTTCTGTACAGCGCGCTTACCAGCAGCTCCACCGCGACTGGACATCTCGACCGCTCATAGCTACGTACACGTGTTCGGTCACGTGAGCAAAATGATCGGATTTTGTCCGATGACCGGCCATTATCGCGCGCACTGCCCGGAAAAAATGTTGGATTCTAGATGCTCTGAGATAGATTCTGAGGCCATTTTGGTGTATTGGATAGATAGAGATAGATAATTTTTCACAGGAAATGTCCCATCAGCTAACAGCTGGTCCTCCTGGGAGTCCTGCATAACATACAAGTGTGACACAAAGAAGATTAACTAACTGTACAAAGAAGAAACAAGATGCTGCGAAATACGTTCCTCTAGCCATGCCTTTGAAGGAAGTGGCAGACTTTATCGTTCTTACGTTGTCCGGTAGGGAATTCCAGTCCTGACTGCAAAAGATTTTCTATAAAACTCTGTGTTCACAGACATCACATGTAGTTTCTTGAATCCCCTCGTTACTCTGCATCCGGCTTCCTTGTTGGTTTTGAAGACCTCTCTCATATATTGTGGTCCTTTCCCAAATTATACATCCATAGTCAGGTGAATCTGTAGTCAATGAACCAATTCAAAAGCACATAGCAATGTGAGAAAAACAGCAAATACCTACCTCAGGTTTCTGTACATTTGTCACAACGGCCTTGATCATGGTCTTGTCAGGTATTTCTTGCTTAACAGAAATGGGCACAGTGGTACAAACAGGGACAGACTTCTGAGAGGAGAGAGAAGTCCCACTTAGCGCCACATTCCTCCAGATTGGAGTCACTCCACTTACCACATTGTTGTTGCTGTATATGTCCACAAACACGCCTCCCCACTCCTCGCTCTTGATTTGTAGAAAAAAGGTCTGCCCTGGGAGAAGAACATCACTGAAAGCTGCCTTGATAGCCAGTGCGAGCGCTTCGCTGTCCACAGGCATGTCGCTAGTCCGATCAAAACTACAACTCGATTGTTGTCTCCCATACTCACGAGTACGGTCTTCACCAGGCACTCCATCGCGGATAGACTAGGACAGAAGAATGACCACAGAAGGACTGACAGTATCAGCGATCTCACATCCATTCACGTTCGAACGTTCGCAGTACAGCTAGAGATGAGCGCATGAGGAGGTTTCCGAATTTTTCCGTTTATTCTATGTAAATGGAGTAAGGTAAATGCCCCAACCCTGGGGCCGCCTTTTCCGGTCAAATGTGGCAAAATCTCCCACTCATGCCCCACATGTGCCCCGGGGGGGGGGGGGGGGGGGGGGGGGGAGGTGGGATATAACGTTGATTGGCGCATAATAGCTGAAGAGACTTTTGGGGGGGCTGAGCCCCCCTGTTTGCATACTTGGGGGGGCTTTAGCCCCGCTTCCTACGCCTATGATCACATCCATGCTCTTCTGAAGAATATGCAACTTTCCCTGGATTCATACTTTAAACGAGCTGACACTCTTCACGCCAGAACATCTTCACTGGAGCAAAACATTCTTTGTCTAGTGGCTGGGTCAAGTGGGTGGTGTGTGGTGGCAGGCCACATATCAGCACACCCTCCTCAGCAGCTACGCGAACCGATTGCCAATCTAAAAGAAGCAGGAGTGGATGTTGGAGTGGAGTGTGTGCCAGAAAGTGGTTGTGAAACCAAGAGCTAAAAGTCTCTGAGTTCACCCACCCGCTACTTGATAACGCATACATGTACATTGTACATGGTGCCAGGAACGTAGCCTGTGGTGAATTCTTGGCGTAATGATTTGCGATCAAAATTGACTGTTGGAGGCATACGTACGTAGCATAACCTGCAGCATTGCAACAGTGATCTGGGCCTTGTTTCCTGGTGTTACACATGTATATATCTGTGAAGCATTCTTTGATCCAACTGGGGCAACTATATTCATGTACAAGTAGAGGAGCTGGATCTTGAAGAAAGCCTGTTTCATCCATGTTGAAGATCTGTGTAGATTTCCCAACTACAGTTTGTAAGCCATTATCCTGAAAAGTTTTTTCAAGCATATCATATCATAGTACTGAGCAACCACTTCGGGGGAACTTTCACTGTGCAGGCATACAATACAGGTGCTGTGGTTCGAAGAGTCAGTGTTGGGTGTCTCTTCTTAAATGACTGCCACTAACCTGCTGCAAGTGAAGTGATATGTTTTCTGTCTCGTACGTTGTGCCATTGCCTTGGGCCTGGGAATGAGGCTAGTCATCCTGTAAATCAATTCCTGCTCTTAATTTGTGTGCTCTTTCATCATCCAAAATGCACTTGATGTCGACAACAAATATGGAGACCACTCCTGGACCTACCATAGATCTATGGACCTACGTACCTATTCATAGCTAGAACGGTAGAGGCTACCCATTGCAACAAGGAGTTGATGCTTGTAATTTGTTGAATTTACTGTACCTGTGTACACGTTACACCGGCCTTAGTCTTCAGTGGCTGTGGCTTTGACTGTTCAGACCCCAGGCTACAACAGGGACGGGAACTAGCGCATGTAAAGAAAGACAGCGAGAGTGCTTTGTGTCATATTCTGTGGTCCTGGGTTGTGATGATAATCGTGTGCCTACAGCAACTCCACGTTCTGCACTTGCACTCGCTCTGCACTTGCATGTTGAGCATTATCCACAATATAGCTGTTTCCGTTATCGCACAGGCCTAGTACAGGGAGCCTAGGTAGCTTCATTCCCAGGCCGCGTGGGCCTGGGAACGAGGCTAGGATCCTTGGTTGCTGCCTGCAACATGCTGCAAGTGTAACTAACCCCTTAGCCTCACATCATGAACTCTCTGGAGGTTGAAGGGACACTTCCTGTGTAAAATCAATTAATTTTGTCTATCTATGTACGAAGACCGTAGCTGAGATGCGTGTGTGCGCAAGGTGCTACCATGGTATCGCTGTTGTGAAGTATTCTCACGTCATGTCATTTTGTATGGAAGTCCATGGGAAGAGGCTACGTTCTACTTTCAATGCATCCTGAAGAGTACCCTTTGCCATAGCATCATGAGTAGGTACTATACTATGGAATGCTATTTACACCACGTGCACATGGTCCTTATCCCCCCCCCCCCCCCCCCCCCCCCCCCAATACTCTGGCACTTGGTGCTAATTGTTTCATTTCTTGTACTCTAAAACTCAAATTGTTGTTCTTTTCTGCAGAAACAGCACAGTTGGATCTCACCGGCAGAAGATTGTTAAGGAGATCTTTGAGACTGAGCAGCAACGTACATATCACAATGGTGAGTTCATCAACTTGCGTGCATGTGCTGACGGCTGTCTCAGCTTAGCCTCGGTGGACCCCGTGGACTATCCCAAGTTATGTTTGGGTGCCCAAGTTACAAGCCCAACTGCCACCGCATGCATGGATAACCAAGGACAATCCTAGGAGGTCCAGGCAACCATGTCCTGAACACAAGGGATGCCATCTAGGGGATGTCTGGGCTGCCGTGTCCTAGTATATCTACGTACACCATCCCGGACAATCCATGGACGTCCGCCCATCACCACCCCGTGTCTGAGTATCCCCCTGCACCAGAGATACCCAGACAATCCTTGAATGACCACCCGTCATCACCAGTCAGACACAGGGGTTGGTGATGGGTGGACGTCCCTGGTCCCTGGATTGTCCGGGATGGTCTGGGTATCTGGTGTACAATCCTTGAATGACCACCCGTCATCACCAGTCAGACACAGGGGTTGGTGATGGGTGGACGTCCCTGGTCCCTGGATTGTCCGGGATGGTCTGGGTATCTGGTGTACGGGGTTACTCAGACACAGGAGGTGGTGATGGGCGGACATCCTCGGATTGTCCAGGAATACTAGGACACAGCATCCCGGCCATCCTCGGAATGCCCTGAAAGGCTTCCCCTGGGTTCAGGACATGGTTGCCTTGACCTCCTTTGGATTGTCCCTGGTTATCCATGCATGCGGTGGCAGTTGGGCGTGTAACTTTGGCTTCCAACTTGGGATAGTCTACTGGACATTGTTCCACTTCTACACTTTCTCTTCCTTCCCTTTTCCTCCCTCTTCCTGGGACCGAGGCTAGTCTCAGCTACATAAAAGTTGACTGTACACTTCTCCAATGTCGTATATAGATGGGAGGCTGAGAGCATGGAGCTGCTGACTGTGCTGGGAGGCTGAGAGCACAAAGCTGCTGACTGTGCTGGGAGGCTGAAATTGAGGTTCGTGTTGTGTCCGTGAGTGGTTGTAGGAACAGGAGCAACTTGGGATACACCAGTGACATCCGCTTTATCATTCTTCCCATTCATGATGTCAGAAATGGCTTCGTGCTGTGCATCAGACGTTCTCTTATAGGAGCAGACACCTTCCACACTCCGGTGACCAGTCCGCTCCATGATCAGCTGCTCATCTACTCTACACTTGCTAGCTGTAGTGGGTCAGTGCACCTTTCGGCCATCCTTTCTCCTCTATGCAAACTTGATTTCACATTTCAGTGATTTCACATTTCAGCCTCTTAACTGCAATGAAACACGACTCCAGATTTCAGAATTCAGCTCTGCCGAGCACTGACTCTGGAATTCAGAAGTCAGCTTCCTGTACATGCGCCGGGCCGCGCAGCGCGCGCTGTGCGTTTGGTACGTAGTAAACCGCCCGACAACCACGTGGACGCTTGAGATAGTAGTAATGGTCTCATGAGTGCATTGTAGATGGCAATAGCATTCTTTCAGGGAATAGTGATTAACCCAACGGTCTTCCTGCTAAAGCCATCAACAGCTAGAATATGGGTAACCCCAAATCTGTTCAGTTTTTCATTTTGGTCCAAATGCAGTTTTTCTCCATAGAACAATGCACGATACGGGAGGGAATAGAGTTACCTGTGGGCGAGGTTTTGGCGCACGCTCATTGCTGCAGGTGCTATTTGCTTCAAGGACTTGCTAATTCTGTTCTGACTGACGTGGATGCCCTTCCATCTTAGCAAACCATGCATTGTTTTTCTACCATATGAATGTCCTGCAACCTGAACAGCTTTAGAAACTACCAGGTCCAGCTGCCCGTCAGTGAGGCCACTACGGTAATGTATTCCATAAGCACTGCAGAATCGGTGGACATTTCTCTCAGAGAGGCCCTGCCCCGTTCAGTAGGATGGCGATTCTCCAGTACTGAACTGATGTCTTGATATGTATCACCTTCCTTCACCAACCTTGCTATTTCTTGCCTATAACACAGTAGTAAGTCCATTTTCAAGCAGGATCGGGTCTTCTGACATGCATGATTATAACCTATGTAGCGCCAATCCAAGTATAGTAGTAATTAGTCGCCTCACCACACCTCCTCACTTCAGCTGGGAGGTGTGTCTTGGGAGAGAGACTACTAATCAAGCCACAAACCTTTTCAACACGAAGTGCAGTATAAAACAAACGAAAACCCAACAACAACTCATAGAAAAAAACAACAACAAAGTTTGGATCCACGTACAGTGATCATGGAATATTGATATCAGGTAAGTCGGCATCACTGTCACTGCTTCCAAGTGAAGGAGAGTAATGCGGTGGTGTGGGTACACAAGTACCTGGGGGAGGCTCTTGCTGCTCCATGGTCAACCTCAGGCACTTGCTAACCTCATCAAAGCCCGTAGCACAAAGTAGGTGCCAATCACAGAGCTAGAGGCACAGTGTGGGCAAGTTGCATGATGCTGAAGCCAGCTGTCTACGCATTGCTGACAACCAACAATCCTGCTGACAACCAACAATCCGACCACAGCAGTTGGCAACGATTGGTGTTGACACCAACCCTCTGCATACCATGCACTGGAACACGTTCAGCATATTGTCCATGAACAATGTGAGCTGCTGAAGGTTTGCAACACCCTCCCTAATCTCGTCAAGCTTTGCAAGTACTGAGGAGGGGTTGCGGTCCCAGCAAGGTTGCTTAGCCTCAAAAAAGGTCCGCAACTCAAAAAAATTACATCCGATTTTTGGGAAACTCAGTAGCTGCACATAAAGGACTCACTGATACTTGAACAATAGCACAGAGAAACTCCGATTCTAACCTTGCACTTTTGAGCAGCAGACTTTTTCTGCACTGTCAGCATTCTAAAAGTCTATGATGTCATCAACAACTTATTGCCAGCTGGCAGAATTTAAATCGCCCAGCCTGAAAGTTGCCACGCGGCTACTAAGCAGGCAAAGCAACCAAGAAGAAGTCTTTTGAAGAGCCAACAGCTGCTTTCTGACAGCAAGGTGAGCTAGAAGTAGGTGACCTATGGGGAATCTTCGGTTATTGAGGGTCAGTGATCATGGTGACATGAACGCTCCTAGGTGGCTTTTGTAGGGCATTAGTAAAGCAATCCTCCTGCCAAGTTTGACTGAGCTTAGGTGATGTTTGCCATCTGGCTGAAACAAATGACCCTGTGGGTTGGTATTTAACCACAAACCACATTGTTCACATAGGCTTTTCTTCCCCATAGACTGCCACAGTGTTTGGATGATGACTGCTCCAACGTATCAGCAGCTTATTGAGCTATTGGAAGAAGCTGAGAAGCTAGCATCACAGCCAGGGGCTGTACTTTCGGCTGCTGAACTCCTGACCACAAACTTCTCATGCCTGTACCCCATATAAAGATTGGAAGATCCGGACAATTCCTCGACACAGTGCATAGGATAAATGGTTCCGTGAAAAGCTCTTCACTGAGAGGAAAAGCAACTAAGCAAGCTTGCCTGAAGCGATTGTGGTTACCAAGAGTACGAAATCTGTGTACTTCTCAGTGTGTAGGTAGGTATTTCTGTACATGTATACATACAACTGTTGTGTGCACTTACTGGGTCTTGGTAGTCTCGGAACCAGACCCTTCGCGCGGGGGAGGAGGAAAGGGTCTGGGCACCATCTTACATTCGAGTTGTCCCCAGGTCGGATTGTTGACCTAACGAATCAGAAGCGTTGATTGTGAATGACGTCAGGGAAATGATTTTTCTCCAGACTTTTGGTGTCGCCAGTGACTAGGCACGGCAAATTGCTGTGTCGTACCGCATTACCTGCGAGTGTCTGACAAAAGTCGAGGAGAGCAACGAGCAGGTCGACTGTGATCGTACGCGTGGTATCGCAGTTGATCGCTAATTACCACGCATAATTACATTCCGTGAGGACGACTCGAATGTAGGCACGTGCCCAGACCCTTTCCTCCTCCCCCGCGCGAAGGGTCTGGTTCCGAGACTAGGGTCTTGGTGCATTCATTGGGTGAGGTCGAGAATGCACAAAAGCCCCAGGTACTACAAGTGTTGTAAAGCACTGCTAATCTATAAGGATTTCGCTGTTCCAATATACGGGTGTGGCTACGTACAAGCCAACTGTGTACAAGCCTGCTCTCTTCAAGACCTTTGCATTATCTAGTTAGTTCACACTAATGTCTGTGTAGTCACATGACTACTATTGCTAGCTAGTGATAACACTGGGGTCTCGGTGCATCCATTGAGTGAGGTCGAGTATGCACAACGGCTTGATAGACAATCCTACATGTGACTATATTCACTTTTCTCTCATTTTTTTTCACAGAGTCTCAGTCATTCCCTGAAGAACTTACCTGGAACTACGTATGGCCTGAAAATCAAATTTCCTCAACGAAATCTTCCAAGCAAGCGAAGCACCGTCAGCTCACTGGTCCCTCCATGGTATTCCGACGGTGCAGTTTTATAGGAAACTGCACCCATTTCTAACTCACTAACTCCCAAAAATATCGTTTGGGAGATTTTATCTTTCCATTGACAGTCAACTGCAAGCTCGAAACAGCAGTCCATATAACACATACAGATTTGTAGAGCAAGTCGTCAGTTCTGACACTTCCGATTCTGCCAAGTGCGAGATCTGGACTGCAAGGTAGCCGAGCAGCAAGAGATCAAAGCAATGAAGCGAGAGATGGAAAAGACAAGGGAACTATGCAAGACATGCAATTAGTTTCTCTTTTTTTTATTTTGTAAATTTAGGATGTTGCAATTGAGAAACGTTTCAATGTTGATTGCATTGATGTGGCAATTAGATTGCATGTTGGTGAACAATTCAATTGTTTGTGTAATGTTGTGCATTAAAAGGAAAAGTGTTAAAAAGAATTGTTACTCGTCAACAATTTGTATATCCCCTTCACTTATGTCTTCAGTGAGGTCATAGTGCTGGTGTTCTGGCTCATCTTCATAGGCAATTTCGTAGGTCCTAGCCACAGGATTGTAGCTGATCACAACACCATGGAACCACATGTGCTCCCCAGACTCAAGGCAGAATTTGTGCAGGATTGCTTTGCCATCAAGGGACAAAGGATCACTCAGGTCCACTTCTGCTGGTATGCGAGCATCAGTGGGTTGGGAATGACCTTGAATGAAGTCACCAAGTTCCTTGACGAACACTCCCATAGGAACACATCATTCGTGCCCTCAATGAATGCTTTGCGCAAATTACTTCCGAGGTGCATGGCACATAGGTTCTTAACAAGTTCACTGGCCTCATCACTTGCTGATCCAAACTTAGCCTCATCTTCCTTACGGCACTGCTCAACAAGGCGGTTAAACTTCTTCTGCGTAGATGCAGAGTTGGAAGTAGAAGAAGCGAATATTGTCCAGTTGATACGTTCAGGATTCTTTAACCCCAGTGCTTTGGCAGTATCACGGAGTTTGGCTAATTCTGATGAATATCCTTCACTATGCTGTCGGCAGAACCATCAGCAACCTCATTTAAGCATAGCACAGTTCCATTCACAGACACTCCATTGATTTTTCTCAGGAAGTTTGTTGTGCCATCGGAGTTGACATTCAGAGAGTCACTATCATGAACCGTATAGGCTTTGTGTGCCATGCTAACTGTCTTAAGCTTCTCATGCCGCATGTACCCGGCGCAACATTCCTGGGGTAACTGCAAGTTGTCAGTGTCGAATGAAGGTGCAAAGCTTTTCAAGACTGATTTGATAGTCTGGGGCACTTTTGCTGGTGGTATTTGATCCGAAAGTAGCGAATAGTATAGTTCACGAACCTCTTCTCTGTAAACCCTCCCTCCAACTTTGGTTTGTGCATCGAAGGGTACCAACTGTTGTGTGGTTTCTGCTTCCTCTGTGCCACTAACCTCTACTTCACATTTGCCTGATAACTCCTCATCGATATGGAGAAGGTCACTAAGGGTTGACTCGTACCTCCTGTCGGCAACATGCAACTTCTTTTTGAGGCAATTTTGACTTCTCCCGAGATGCTTCTTATCAAGCTCCACTTGTTGTATTGTAGACTTGGATTCCGCCAGCTGGGACTTGGTGCCTCCATCTCTCGCTTCATTTCTTTGATCTCTTGTTGCTGCTCGGCTACCTTGCAGTCCAGATCTCGCACTTGTTTGCTGCAGCTGCGAATCTCTGCCTGGAGAATACTGACTGTCTTGTCACCATATGGCATGATGGCAGAATCGAGAGTGTCAGAACTGACAACTCGCTCTACAGGACTGCTGTTTCGAGCTGTGATTAGATTCCCAGAAGGCCAGAAGATTTCCAGAAGGCCTCACCGCGAGTGCTCGGATTGTCTAGAAGGGGATAGCACTTACTATCCAGCAAAATTACATCCAAATCTATTTGTCGTTTGACCAGTTCGCTGACTTGACTTACACTGGAGGACAACTCGTTGAGGAGTACTGATATCTGGGTCACAATCTCATATTCAACCTTGGTGTTGCCCTTAGATGCCTTGCCACACTTTTTCTTCGAAGACACAATGATTATTGTCTTGCTCCACTCCTTCTTCCTTCTCATAGGGGGATGAGAAAGCTGGGCAAGGGCAAGCGCTGGCTTTTTGATAGCAAGCTGCCCAGGGAGGTATAAGCTCCAAACGGAGACCTACTTCCACTGGTGGCAGATGCAGCAGCTACAGGAGTAGGGCTCTCAGCATTGAACAGATGGCCTTTCACATCAAACACTGCACCTGGTACCAGCAGGGGACCCGAAAATTGTCCTCCCCATGGCCACACAGCAATGTTCCCACTCTTCTTGACTATCCACACAGGTCGATCTGGATTGAGGTCAAAGATCGATGCAATACTTTCCACTTGCACGCAAGTTGAAAAAAGAGAGAGCAGTTGCATGACATGACAGTCTCTGGATACAGAGGAGGTTGGATGCAAGTATTAGCCTGTAACAGACATTGCTAATTCCCACTCCAGAATATTGTACTTTTAGCAAGACTTGCAAATTTTAAAGTGAAATCCATTTAAACCGCAAATCCGTTTATAACCGGAAGTCGTCTGCTTCCAAATCACATAGCTGCTCTACAGTCGATTTTCGTTGCGTTTTTGCCCGTTTCACGATGGCAGAAGGGACTACAAGAGGAGAAAGGGTGAAAGCAGATTGACCGAAAGGTGCACTGACGGGTGCTCGCAGTGAGTGGTTCGTCTTTAATGTTTGCCAACTTCCAAAAAACAGTAATAGTTTTGCCCAGAATGTTGTGCCCCAGCGAATACCAGCAGGATGATGTTGGGGTTCAAGATGGCCTCAGGTAGAACGTTAGCCTCGTTCCCAGGCCGCATTCAGCCTGGGAATGAGGCTAGTAAAATACATGTTGTGGTGCATCCTTTGGGCACAACTCGCGGTATCACTTAAGGTGGCACATACCCCTTTACATTTGGTTACCTTTAACCGTCGGGGGCCCCCAACGGTTAAAGGTAACCTAGCATAAAGGGGTTTGTGCCACCTTAAACAACGCCACGAAACACCGTTTGCTAATTTACATGTTGAACGGTTACTTTAGGCCTCATCTTCCTCCCCTTCGAGCCACTGGGATGGCTCTTTGATTGGTCTTCAGTATACTCCAAGTATGACCTTTCACCAGAATGCTACGCCAGTTCAATATGGCATGTAAAGTTTCTGAGTTGGCGGTGCTCTATGCCACTTCAAAGAGTGAAATACAAAATGTAGAGGCCATTGTAGAACACAATTGTGTCCAAAAGGAGCTGTGTCCCCAAGCAGCCCTTTTTGCCGAAGCAGCTCTTGTTCGTCTTCAGTCAGAGTCTCTGCTTGTCTTGTCTGGGACCCAATTCCTTGGCTCTGCAGCTTCTTCATTTCTGCGTCCAAAGGAGCTCTGAAGTCCTTGTCTTTGAAGAGGTCAATTTGAGACCTTCCGGTCCATCTCAGGTGACGCATAAGCCCGCAACAAATGTGGCGAAGTGTGTTTGGAGGATACACACCACTGTTCTTCTTTCTGGCTTCGAGAATAAAGCGTGCGTAGTTGTTGTACTGATAGAGAAGCGATGATGTCTCCAGTAGTCTGCTGGCAAGTGTTTCCTCCATTTGTCCCACGCATTCAAGCAATATTTTGTGTCATCCAGTGTCTTCTTTGGTATGCCTTTTTGTCTTTTGCTCGCTATTTCAGCGTCTGTTTTTGGAGGTGCAAACCAGCTGCTTGAGAGGGAGGAGCTGGTCGAGTGGGAGGAGCTGGTCGAGTTGGGGGAGCTGGTCGAGAGGGAGGAGCTGGTCGAGAGGGAGGAGCTGGTCGAGTGGGAGGAGCTGGTCGAGAGGGATCGAGGAGCTGGTCAAGTGGGTGGAGCTGGTCGAGAGGGAGGAGCTGGTACACTCTGGTGGTGGGGCGGAGTCAGGTTGAGGGGCGAGCCAGCTGACAACTCGTACACATCACTCGCCCTATAGTCAGGCAGATAATAATTATGTGAAACAATTGTGGATTTTGACGTACAAGCATGCAACTTTGTATGGTTGTAGACCATGGTCTGAATCATGTTTTCAGAAGTAGAAAAATAGTATAGTAGTGATAAATCTCATTTCCCATTTCGCATTCCCTGCCTCTGGCACAAAGCAGTGCATTACAAGGCTGCTTTCCTGCATATGCATCGTCCTGTGCATCCTTTCTTACAGCCACAGAGAAGTAGCTCTCTGGATGCAGTTGCTTCTTCATGTAATATGTAACTTGTCCTGAGATTACATCATTATGATGTCATAATAGTTGTACAATAATGATACTATATCTATAATACTGACTATAGTTGTCTCTGCTGGTCTCCCTTGGTCTCCAGTGGCATCTGCTGGTCTCCCTTGGTCTCCAGTGGCATCTGCTGGTCTCTGCTGGTCTCCCTTGGTCTCTACAGATCTCCACTGGTCTCCAGTGGTCTCTGCTGGTCTCCAAGGGGTCTCTATTGGTCTCCAACGGTCTCTGCTGGTCTCTACTGGTCTCCCTAGGTTCCCAGTGGTCTCCCCTGGTCTCCAGCAGTCTCTGCTGACCTCTACAGGTCTCCACTTGTCTCTAGTGGTCTCAGCTGGTCTCTAGTGGTCTTTGCTGGCCTCTCTTGGTCTCACTTTGCTCGGGACACTAGGGCCCTCGGGTTTCTAAAATGGGGAGTGTCAGACCACTTGGTCTCACTTCGCTCGGGACACTAGGGCCCTCGGGTTTGTAAATCTTAGTCTGAGTGTCTAACCTATAATATAGATTCGCTTATTGCTTACCCCTAAGACATAGCATCTCTCACTTCCTGTCTACATGTGCAGTATGTATGAGCCATTGATGTGGTTGTTGCTGTGGTAATGATAGTGGATGTCTTGTCCTCTCTCTCCCCTCAGGAGTGGACGAAGCAGCGCTCGAGCCCTGACTTCACCCACTTTGTCATCTTGCAGGGGAATCGCCCAGAGTGCTGTGGTCTGACACTCCCCATACAGAGGATACCAAGGTGACCCACACACCAGACCAACATCATTCCATAGTCCATACCCACTAGAACCGCCTCACCCCCCTATGTTGACACACTACAGTGAGAGTTTGCACCACACTTTGGAATTAGCCTCTCTCTTCACCCAACTGTCACCCTCCCCCGCCAACACTTCTTCCCCACCCCCCACCCCCCTCCCACTATCATTCAATAACTCCATTTGACTCCCATTAAACCGGGGTCCCTGGGACTGACAGCTTATGGTGTTCCCTCCAAGAGTGCACAAAGGTTAGATAGGACTGCGTGCAGTGTGAAGAGATACTTGTTCTGTCCAGGGTCCACATGGCTACCAGCAACAGAACTGGTGTGGGTGGGAGTCAAAGCATGACTGCCACCAGTGGTGGATTTAGAAAGAGGGGTTCAGCCACTGGTGCGTGAAGTGCAGCCAAAACATTTTGTGTTACTACACCAACTACTGGTCACATGAACGCATTCATGACACCTGTCTGACCTGAGTTTTGAAGTTCAACATGACTTGTCTAGTGCTGGAGACTAAAAATGATGATCGGAACAAATCCCAAACTGCTGTACAATAGACGGTAAGTTATTTTTACTACCCCCCTAAATCCGCCACTGACCACACTGACTCATTCCCACCGCCAGCATTTGATCACTTCCTGTATGCAAATATGCATGGCGGGGGAAGTCCTGGGATAAAGTATCACGTGAGTGACATCAATATCAACAGAGGGGGGTGGCACGACTGCAAGAATGCATTTTTCCCACACCTGGCATGGCAAAAAAATGAGCAGTAGTTATGTATGCTGCCTTGCTAATGCTCCACAAAGCCTCCAGTCTTGATGGAACTTCAAGAAAAGGCTGCAAGATTCTTCGGAGGGATGTCAGATCGACTGCCAAGGCCCAACTACAGCATTAACAGCACCAAAAGGTAGCCGTGCTTGGTGACTATGTACCAGCATGTTGAGTGTGAGTGGCTTGCACAGGTCTCACTGGTATAGCTGTTCCAAGGGCATAGCGTTCATATTTATAGCATACATGTAGATTGGCAGCAAAACTACTGCTCGTTGTTTGGCATGTGGGCGAAATGCATTCTTGCAGTCGTGTCACTCCCCCCCTCTGTCCACCAAGTGGACATTGACGTCGCTCACATGGCAATTTATCCCAGCCCGCCGTATTTGCATACTGGAAGTGTTCAAATACTGGCAGTGGGAATGGCCTTGGAATGAGGCTTGTCCCAAGGTTTGGCATGCTAATAGTTGATGCTAGGTCCATGATTCAAGATTGCCGATTGGTGAATCAAGGAATATTGATCTTGCTAACCTCCCACGCTATTTCAGGGGCTTATCTGACAGAATCACTCAGCTGCAGCAAACGGAGACTGTGGCTCTCCACAGCCACGGCCATTGAGGAGCATCTCAAGAGGACGGCAAACTGGTCCCTAATGCAGGTCAATCTAGTGAACGGATGAGCACCTCACAGCAACAGGACAGAGATCACCAGCAGCAAAAAATAGAAACTACTATTGATGCTGTTGGTTTCTTGTTTTCTTGAATTCCTAGTGTTGATTGATTGAATTTATTTCTCCAATGAGGATGGGTACACTGGAGGTTTATACGTACCTATGGGTGTGTTCAATCCCCATAAAATCCCATACCCCTGTGCCTACGTACATATTTCAGTCAAATCTGTGCATGTGGTAACCATTTTTTGCTTTAGTAGCAGCTGGATGAATGAAACGTGTGTACAGTTGGAGAAGGAATTCTATAATTATATGTCTCCTCATGGAGCCAGACGTGGGAGGCAATGCAAGCACACCTAGTACCTCCTGTGGCATCATGACGTCATTGGTGGAGGTTGGCGCCGGATGTGGTTCTTAATTGCAAGGAATTCGGAAAACGATTCCCAGAAAGCCACAAAACACTCCACCGCGTGCGTGACATATTCGTATGGCGACCAGACACGTAGAAGTTGGGCTCGAGGAAGTCCGGATCGGTGTGTCAGCAGCAGATCCCAGTGGACGTACACGCACACCGGTAAGTAGCCGTGTTAATTATTGGGAGCAGTCCAGCAGGAAGGATTGCCACACACGACTGCACATGCTGCACAAAATAGTGTCGATTTGGATTTTCAGTGCAGTGATCTGAGTGGATAGCTAGCTGGAGTTATTGATGAGGTCATCATTCATACATGTCATAATGTTAGCCGAGTCGCCTGGGAACGAGGCTGTTGTAATTGGTATAATGAATGAATGACATCGATCATGCCAAGACAGTCACTCTAGCTCTGCAAGCGTGACCAAGCATACTCTGTCGTAGTCTGTTGCTTTTCGTTAAATTATGCCCTTGCTTGTGCTTTCGTATATGATTGACCCTTCTACATGTGCATGTATAGCTTCCTGCAGCTTGCGTTCTACTGCTATTGCTTCATCTATCGTTCTATTGCTTAGAAATATTACTATTTCACATTCCACGTTCCCATTGCTATAGCCATTGAAGAGACTGAGTGTCAGTCCATGGGCCAGTGACTTCATTACAGGACCCGTGAGGGTAGATACGCTGTCTAGAACCAGCGGAATGGAATACTTGAGAACTCATAGCCATCTACTGTAACATGCATGATGTAAACTGAGTCAGCCTTTTGCCAAGCAGACAGCAACCTGTTGCTGAGTGGACAGCTCTGTGGAGCAAGCAAGCTAGAGCAGGCCTACCCAGCCTCCAGTCTGCTCTTTCTGTGCTTTCTCACTTGTACCCGTGAACGTGATTGTGGCCTTGTCTAGCCCCCATAGCCTGTCACTTCGGCTTACTGAGTGTGTACCTTTGGCAGAAAGCAAGAGTGCATGACCTACTTATGCGCTCTTCCGACAAGATAACTCAGGAATTCACAAGTCCACTTTTGTAGCTACCACCTCATGACACTCACTCTTGTGACCTTTGTGTGTGAATTGTGTGAATACATGTGTTTAGACTGTGACATGATTGCTGACAGGGTGTTTCATTTAGGACCTGGTGCCTAGAGTGGTTTGCTGGGATATATTGATCATGCAAATTCAGCAAGACATGCAAATTCAGCAAGACATGCAAATTCAGCAAGACGGAAACTTTTACTGAGCATGTGCATTATTTCAAAAGCAGGGTGTGTGCATGCCCATCAAACTGCTGTACATGGTGGTATGTGTGTACTCGTTAACCACAATCACAGTGGTATTATATGGTATGGTTATAGGTATGTCTTTAGCTGTTTCGTTTCTGCTAGGATCACAGCATTGCATGTACTATGGGTTTTTATTTTGCTATGACCTCATCATTTTAGGATAATACTGTGTGTGATGGGTGTGGTGTGATATCTGATGCCCTTCCCATTGCCCCACCCAAAGCTGCACCAACGTGTTGTGTACATGCAAAGCATGCCTAGAACTGCAGCAGGAGTTGCCGATTGTCAGAAGCTAATATTCTTTCTTTTTGCATTTGAGTATGCAACCATAACCTCAGCAAGTTTCTCGATGGGCAACTACACGTAACATTTCTGCCACTCAGTTTCTCTATACATCCAACTTTTCCCTAGTAGCCAGTGAATCTACTAGCGAGCTACATAAATTGAACACTAGGCAAAGCTTTGAAGGTTGATACACTGAACAATCTTACTGAAGGTTTGAACAACGCTGGCTGTTTTGTCTGAGCTTGGTTAGCTCAGTTGCAATTGGAAAGCCAGTGCCAACAATTCAAGCATGTGTCATGTTAAGAAGCCGTTACTGGTACCTTGTTGCATGTGGTGACAAGCATTCTTGTGGCCTCTCACTTGAGAAGAAGACTATGTTAACAAGCACACCTTGTATGAATCCATGGCCAACATGGGATGGTTGCCATGACCTCCAGACCTTTTCCTGTCTAGTCTTGTGTCCAGATGTCCACGCCCACCGGCGGAGAAAGCTGAGTTACATTTCTTATCACAGAGGTGTGTCCAGCGTAGGTGTACTTGAAGCACTGATTGCACTAAGAATGCCAATTATCGAAATTTGACGTCGACTATAATCCCTGAAACATCAGCTGCAAACGAAAGGGCAGTAGACTTCTTCATTTTTCCAGTATTGCCGTAACGCGTTGTTTTTTGAGGTTGGAGATGGCCAAAGGGATCTTAGATACGGAAGGGTGTCATCAACCAACAACGAAGTAAGTCCTTGTTGCGAGCTGTTAGACTCAGCTGTTTTGACTCCAGATCGATTGGTAACGTAACCCACAATCATTAGTAGTAAATTACACACACGCTCTTCGATTTCATTAGCCATCTCAAACTCCAGATGGGAAAGGTGTTAGTGACAAAAAAATCTCGCTCAACAACACCAGACCTCCTCCACAGGGGTGTGCGTGAACGCCTGGGCACTGGACTAGTACCTGTCTTGACCTGCATGGGATATCATTTTGGCTTTCCAATTGCGTCTGGGTTAGTCTAGCCTCATTTGTTGGGAATGAGACTTGGTTGACCATGCTCAGCGTTAAACAACAGTGTGCAAATTGGCCAATGGAAAAGCAGGAAATGGAAGTAGCATGGAAAGTGGAAATGGAATCGGAAATGGATGAAAAGTTACTGGTTGTGCAGAACAGACTCGCCCAAACTACTCGTTGTTCACTGTTAAGGCATCTCTCTAGCCTCATTCCCAGTCCCACACCCAGCTTTTTGTCACTTGCAGTACAGTAAACCTGCATGCAAGCGACGAAAAGCTGCATGGGCGTGGGACTGGAAACGAGGCTAGCATCTCTCCAAAAGTTCATATCATAGCAGCCAAAGATCACGTTCATATTAAGTTGAACAACAAACTTGAACGAAGGCTGGAACCATTCTAACTGAGCTCAATTATTCACCATGCTCTCCCAGCAAGTTTGCATGGCAGAAATAGTAGATACAGCTCACGGATGCTTAAAGCCTGTTTGATCACCAAACCTGGCAACTGAACCCACCGTTTTTAATCTTTGACCTCTAGGAACTTGAGTAAATAAGTATGTTTCCTACATGATTCTAACCACACACACACTCATCTATAGCTGAGATAATTCCTTGAACACTGGAAATGGGGTCTCTACTATAAGTATGAAAGGATTTTTTTTTTTGAGGGGGGGGGGGGGGGGGGTCCTTTACACTTGAAGCAAGACAAGTGGCCCACCTGGCTCCGACTAAGGGTTTTCACAGCTACATACTTAGTACCCCCAGACCAGGCCAAGCTGCTTTCACATAAATCAAGCCCCACCTGGGGAGCTAGGTGGGAGAATTCACCCGTCGGCTAGTCCACTGTGAAATGTTGCTTGTAAGCAAGTTATTGAAAGAGGGTTAAACCATGCAATGAATGTTTGTGGAGCCATGCCCCAATATCCCATATTACCATGTCAGGGATAGTGCACTATGCCTGCATAATCGTGAATATGTACGTAAGTGGACGACAAAGCCATAATAATGCACTACCTGCTGATATATATCCAGCTTCTCCCTCAAGATTGTTTTTGTAGTACGTAACATTAAGAAAACGTGCTGTTTATGTTTGTGAGTTCATGCTCAGTCTCTCTGCTATAGTTTATTCACTTGACTCAGCCATTCTTTAACATCCAGACACATTGAAGGTATTCTCGAGTAAATTTATGAACATGTGCCCTATTTAGGAGGATGTACTGGAGGACCTCAAGAAGACCATTGGAGAAAAAGATGTGGAGTTATTTAATTGTCTCCTCGCTGAGCTGGAGGGGCTTCTCCAGGATGACAACACTGTGGTAGAACGACTAACTGCCAGCAGTGCTCTGTGTAAGGCTGCATGGGTTGGGTCCGTTCCAATCATGGAGACCCTGATTCAGAAGGGTGTAGGTAAGACACCTCACGTAAATATCTAGTTTATCATAGAGTTGGTAGACTCTAATGTAGGGAAGGTATACAGATGCGCAATATGTCTTTCTCTCGGAGGCATGCCTCAAGACCCCCCCCCCCCCCCCCCCCCCCCCCCCCCTCCCCTAGAAATTTTACTAAGAGCTGGCTATATTACATACAAGTAGCTTCACTCACTCAGCTACTTCCCCCTCATTTGCCTGCGTGAGTAATCCGGCGCCGGACAGCTCTCAGTGCAGAGCTGCTGCTCCCCGATTCACGTCCACTTCAGCTGCTGCTCCCCGATTGCATCTGCTTCAGCTGCTGCACTCTGATTGCGTCCGCTTCAGCTGCTGCTCACCGCTTGCATCCGCTTCAAGCCTTCAACTGCTCCCCGATTGCATCTGCTTCAGCTGCTGCACTCTGATTGCGTCCACTTCAGCTGCTGCTCGCCGCTTGCATCCGCTTCAAGCCTTCAACTGCTCCCCGATTGCATCTGCTTCCGCTACTGCTCCCCGATTGCGACTGCTTCCACTGCTGCTCCCTGATTGCGTCTGCTTCAACGGCTGCTCCCCGATCGTGTCCGCTTTGACTGCTGCTGCCTTCCTTCCGCTTGTAGCCCCAGCTGTTCTGGAAGATTCCAACCCATGGCCGGGCCCAATGTTCTCAACATTCTTCGCAGAGTTCGAGGTTCAAGTACGAAGGTCGCGCATCACTAGTCTAGTCCTGCCCCCCGAACATCCCACTAGTCTAGTCCCATCTCATATCACGCACAGACACACACACACACACTAAAATAATCTAGTGATGACAATTCAACGTACATGTACGTACCATTCATCTTTGAGTGTTTTCATCACCAACTACGTAGACTCCTGGTGGCCCGTAGACACCGTATATAGTCACACCTAAGACTAGGTCAAGAAACTTTGACCCTAAATTAGCTGCTTGACCACTTTACCACATTGCAAAAAGTCTCTTGACCAATTGACTACAATGCCATTCCTTGTTCTGCACTTGCTCCTGTAATACCGTATGACGCTTATATTTCGCGGGTCTAAATTTTCGCGAATTGCTCTTTGAGAACATTTTGTTGAAAAATTGCATGAATTAATTGTGGTAAAAATGCCACACCCACACAATGGGCGTGGTGTACTGCACTTGAAGACTCCGATGCGCGCTTAACTCAACTACCACAGACCACTTCGTCGTTGCGTTGTATTCTGCGACTCTTCCTCACTTCGACGTTCTCAGAGTTCTTTTCAGATACCTGGGCATTCCCCTGACCTTCGCCGCACCGGATCGAGCTGGCAGCTTCGGCAATGGCAGATATCGCACATGATGGTACCTCTCTATGTGGACCTGGAAGCTTACACTTCGACTACTGTCCGTCCATCCTGCAGAGCCATCAAGCTAGCTGTCACGCGCATACGTTGGAATACTGTCCATGTAGCTGTAGGCGCACAACACATGTCAAAATTTTTGTTGAAATAAATTCGCAAAATTTGCGAAAATTTAGACCGGCACCCACTGTACGGTAATTTATTTGGGCCTTCATAGCCCCATGGCTAGGTTGCTTCATCCTTATACTCTCACTCTGTGTGTGTAACTTCCAAGTAATCTCACAACGTAAGCACTCTAGAGATGCTCTGGAGCCTTGGCTTTCTGCAGCAAAGCTATAGAATAGGTTGACAAAGTCGCAATACTCAAATCAACAATTGACTAACATTTACTGGCCAACAAAATGCAACATAAGAGAGAGCAGGGCCCAGCAGCCACTAAACAAAGAGCAGGCCAGACAGCAAAGTGTTCACACTTTGTACCAAAACATATTACTCGCTACTAGTGGAAATGCATGACTTGGGGGGCGTGCCTGAGCGAAGAGCATGGAGCAGTTGCATGCACATGACTGCTATCAGAAATAATTTATGTGACTGGTCTGTGCACGGTACAACCTCAGGCCACAGAAATCATGTAAATTATGGTCCACCACACCATGCGCTCGAACTGTGTCAGGCAACAATAGCTACATAATGAGATGAATCTTTGTTACCATGGCACATAACACACAATTTATATGCATCATCGGCACTTTGTCAAAGATGGAGTCGGGAGTGATTCACTCGATACTTAGTAGGTAGCAAACCAAGTTTCTGAGGGTTAGGCTTCACTGTGTTTTGTCGACAAGTCTCACATCCATGTGTGATGAAACGAACCGCACTGTGGGATCCAATGATGAGGTAGCGGTGACTCAGAGAGGATGAGAGGAGGTATATATGGTCCAGCATGTTGGAGACGAGTGTGTGCAGTGAGGATGATCAGTGACAAATCTTGGTTTTGGCTCAGAGGCTACGGGTTTCATTTTTTTACATTGAAAACTTGTTATTTCCAGACACCAGAAAATAGCTAGTAAGCTAATACAAGTCTACTAGTCCAGTACACAAACAAAGAACTAGTACAACACAACACAACAAGTTACAATAGATTACTTATGGTACGCTTAAATAGAGACACGGACTGTTTTCTGTCACTTATGAGGCTTGAACTCTGAGATTAATATAAACTCGAGAAGACCACCGTAGTGTGGCATGTCAGTAGACTTCTGGCTGAGTTTCTGCCATTCAAACATTGTACTTGAGTCCCAACCTCAATTCTAAGAGAGAGGTGATGAAGAGTCCAGACAATTCATGTTTTGTTGCTTGAGTGCTCTCAGGTGTTGTTGAGCGACACCATGTATTCAACGTAGCTCCTTCCCAGAGCCTTCTTTGAGAGGGGGAATCTCGGCAATCCTCTTTAAGTGCATCTGGTGGAAAAGGTCATCAAAGACAGCCTTTGCTGATACATCTTTGAGGGAGTTTCGAAGGTAGACAAGCTTTTCAGCATCAGAGATCTTGGAACGGTCATGGACAGCAACACAATACTGTCCAAAACGTTTGCCAATTAAGAAGGTTTCCATCAAATGCTGGAACATTGAGCTTGGGTAACTTGCCCCCTTTGCTGTCGGCTGATTCAGAGGGCTTGTCTGCAGGGGTAGTTGGCGAGTTGAGTAGCTTTTTGACTTGAAGACTACGTACAATCAAAAATCTGCTTGTCTAAATCTGTCATAGTCGTCTCCTGGTCATCCCCTTCCTCTAGACTAAGAGACAGAAGGCTGTAGCGAATATCTGCAAGTTCTCCTTTGTAATCAATAAGTTATTCCTGTTATTGGTGTAACAGGTGAGGTTCTGCACTTCCCTAGAGATGTTGCCGCGATGGCGATGGAACCCCTTGGACGGCCACTTTTGTTTCCTATTGAGTGGTGTCTGCTTCTCAATGACAGCCTTTGCTGATACATCTTTGAGGGCATGGCAGTCCCTACCCGTCACAAGGCAAGAGTGTTGGGGCCATCTGGGTACTCCCTTTCTGTCCACTTCACAATACTGTGCATTCCACAGTATTGGCATCTAGCCTTCTGCTTGAGTGGAAACAGCAGACTACCATGCTTTACTCGGCAATCACTCTTGCACGGCCATCCACGTAAAACTTTCTCTCAGATATTGATTCGACTTATCTACCCCATGGACCCATGTATTCTGTCAACAGCAGGGCAGGTCACTATGTATAAAAGTAGAGATCATGCATTCAGAGATGGCAAGCATTGACATGGAATCCAAAGAGACTATCCTCTGAGTGCAATTCATGGCCATCATGTATGTATTCAAGGAGATATGCCATTGGGCTTCACGATTCGGAGAAATTCTTCTTGTTAACCAAGAAGTTGGAAATACCCATGACCGACGTGCTTCAGGACAACCATCGATTGTTCTACAGGTTCTTGAGGCCATCGTAGTTCTCACTTTCTGAATTCGAGCTGTTCTTAAACTTCTTTCTCATGTTTTTCGCACCCGAATGTGTATCCTATTTATTGCTCCCCTACTTAGCGCATGCACTTGATAAATGATGTCGTGCACCAGGAAGGAAGTGTGCGCCAAATAAATGTTATGTGCTTTATAACTGCATGGAGTCTGTGGTAATGTTTTAGAACTATTAAGTGCGGGGGCGGGGTCTGGATGGTGAGGGGGTGTTCATTCGCACAGTTGCTGAGAAGCACACCATTCTATACCTGCGTGAATAGAGTAAGGGCAGGGGTGTCCGGATGCTCCACGAACTTCTTCCTACAAGCAACTGTACGAAGAAATATGCAGGGTGTCCGGACAACCCTCCCCCGTCTGGACGCCCTATATCTTATGAATGCCTTCATGCATGGACATTATTGTTGTTGGTCCTTTCAATGCAAAATGACTTCTTTTCTCTCTAGATATGAATGCCAAGTCACGTGGTGACTCTGATTGGAGCGTTGAGGTACGTGAACTATGCAGTTGGTGGTGGCAAGTCACTGCCAAGTCACAAAATATTGTGTGAACACTGAACACAGCACACAACATGGCCCTGTTGAACCAGCTAGAAGATGGATGCATTGTTGGTACTTAAACTGACAGTATGAATGACTAGATCCGTGTTTGCAGCATTCCTACACCCTCCATTTGTCTTCTTTAGTGAACAGAGTTGATGGATTCATTATTCATTGTGCCTGTACCAGTACAGTACTACGTACTGTAATTGCAATTTTTTGAGGCCACAACTCCTACGTAGCACATGGGATGCATGAGTCACTTTTGTACTGTAAACTAACTGATTCAGAACCACACTATCCATGCACTCCCTGGCTTGTTTTAGCAGAGTAGTATGTTCTCCCTAGAGGAGTTTGTTCTCCCTATAGCTAAAAGATCAGATTAGAATTCCATGGTTCATTAGCATTTCATGGGCCGTTACCACCGAGAATACGTATGTTGAGGCAAGAATGTAGTCTTCTAGATTTTGGATGGACAGACTGTAAAGTACTTTCCTAATAGTTTTAAGGCTCACTGTAGACCTGTAGTACTGATTTTCCCCCCAGCAGTACACTCCCCTGTACTTGGCAACTGTGACAAGTAGTCATAACGCTGTGCGATACCTCATTGACCAGGGAGCTGATGTCAACATGAAGAGTTACAAGGGGGTAAGTGATTGAGGCTATAATATAAGACTTAGTGCTTCTGGATTGGTAGAGGAGCTGGTGTATATGTAGTTGCCATACACACAAGTGTTAAACAGCATAGCCAACAGTATACAATAAGCTCCATACACAGTTGTGTCTCACATCCATACAGCTTCCTCTGATCTGTGGTAGCTAAGGTAGTGACAAACCTTGACAGTATACACAGTCGTGTCTTAGCTTCCTCTGTGGTAGTTAGCTACAGGTAGCTATATAGCTTGACAGTATACACAGTGTAACTTTCAAAATCTAGCTTCCTCTGTGGTGCTTATTGTGGCATTGCTTTGAGGTAGTGAGCGCTAAGTGTCTCTCTCTCTCTCTCTCTCTCTCTCCATCAGGAAACCCCCCTGTATGTGGCAGCTAAGCATGGCATTGTCGACATTTTGAGGTACCTTGTTGTGAAGGGAGCTGATGTAAACAGCACAACTAACAGAGGGGTAAGGAATACAGCTCAGAATACAGCAGCTGTTCCTCTCCACTAGAGGAGAAAATCAATGCTTTGATTTTGAACTATGCGCCGTACGATGGTATACACAGAAAAGACTAATGTGCAGTTTATCATATTGGGCACTAGTATCTTGTATGCAAAAGCTTAATGTCATTTAACCACCACACAGTTGAAAGTACACCCTATGCAATCATACATTTTGGAGATAGTTTTGGCTCCTGCACAGTGCTATTTCCGTGGTAGAAATTGAAAGCATACTGTACATGTACCGTAGTCTCTCGAAAATACGCCCACCCTCGAAAATACGCCCACCCCCCTTTTTCGCGACAAGTTGTTGCAAAGGGTCATTTATTACTCGAAAGTACGCCCACCCTATTAGCTCGAACAATAGCTCCGGAAGAAGCACCGTCAAAGAGGTTGGACTAAGAAATGAAGGCTGGCTATCGCGGTACTATTTGCAATGAATTTCATTATGTTGCATGCCATTGCATAATCAGCTGTGTACTGAATGCATGACATGAGACCGTGCACGCGCTGTGCATTGCATGTTTGTGTCTTCGCGTGTGCAGTCGCCTAGCGTAGCACTAGCAGCGCACTACGGATTTCTAGGAAGCAGCAGCAATCGGCAAGTCCCGAAGATAGTCTGCGCACTGTACGTCATTGAAGCAGTCCTGCTGTGTCTTGTTTGCTGTTCCTGTAGCTACTCACACGAAGATATTGTTCCTGCTCACCAAGAAACTCCGGGACTAGTAGTAGTTTAGCCTTGCTAGAATGACTGTTGCAGTATTGCACTCGTATACGCATGTACTTGGGTGGGCCTACTTTCGAATTGGGTGGGCCTACTTTCGAGTCAAGGGTGGGGCCTATTTTCGGGAGAGGGGTCCTCGAAAATACGCCCATCCCCCTCTTAAAGCAGATTCTAAATTCATCGCCCATGGGCGTATTTTCTCGAGACTACGGTAGCAAAAATGTTCTCCGTAAAATTAAGAAGCATTTAGCGATGGCGTGTCATATTCTACCTCTCAAGAAACCGAAGAAATGCCATTAACCAGCCTCAGTCCCATCCCATCTCTAAATTCATAATGGGATGGGACTGACGCTGGTTAATGGCATTTCTCCTTGTTTCTTCGGTTTTTTGAAAGGTAGAATACGTATGACATGCCATCACTAATTTTATGGAGAAAATTTTTTGCCTCTAGTCAGTCAGATTTGGTCGAAATGCAGTGTGTGGCGAGGCAGTTGATGAACGAGTTCTCTCGTAATTCAGTATTCTCTCAAAATTCAGTGTGGCATCAGTGGTTGATGATGCCCATTCTTGGAATTACTATAGCCACGCCCCTGAAATGCAGTGTGTGGCATGGCAGTGGGTGTCCATTTCCTGGAATAGTGTATAGTCACAACAGTCACAAACGCTTGAAATGCAGCGCATGGCAATGATGTCATGGCAGCAGACGCCCAGTTCCTGGAGTAGTGCAGCCACAACAGTCACAAATGCTTGAAACGCACTACGTGGCATGGCAGTTGGATGCCCATTTCCTGGAATAAGAATGGTCACGAACGATTTCTCTCCAAATGCCTATCTATTACAACGGTCCATCCAATCTAGCGATACAAATTCATTTCCTGGAATTTCTACGATACCAATCCTACGGTACTGAAGTTTGTTTTTATACCGTTTTATTAGCATAAATACGGTACACTGTCGTGATCGCTATCATGCCCTGACGCAAACATATGATTTTGGTGCTCAAACACTCTGTTCGACTTTCATTGTGATCGCTGTTGTTACTGATACTATATTGTAACGAAACTCTGTGAGCACAGTAATGACTCATTTGGCTGCCACTGCTGACTCGACTGGGCCGAGCATGGTTGTCACATGACATGTGTGTTAGTCAGATCCAGAACAAGCTATAGCTATGCTATTCACTTATACCTAGCTTGGGCTACCTGTGAGTTGCACCGGCCACCAGTAGTGCAGCTTGCTGTCACAATACATGTAGATTAGTGGAGGCCAAATACACTGCTACATAATTTTACTAGCTAATCTCAGTTCTGTGCGTACTCCTCATTGGAGATTGTTGGTGATAATTAATTCCCTCCGGCATATATATAAGACACCCAGATAAATAAATTAAGCATTCAGTTAATCGGAGTGCAAGTATGGAATTAAGATGTAAATTACCAGTAGTGTTGTGACCATCCATTGACAGTGCGTAGGTGCGTTAACGTATGGGTGAAGCATATTAGATGGAAAAATTTACTGGTTTTTTTCCGTGCAATGTAATAGTGTAATATCTATACGCTTACAAGTGGAAGCCATCAAGCGGAATAAAATACCCACTAGCTGGTATGTAATGAATCCTGGGAATATTGTAGTTACACACTTTGTTTCTTTCTTCCCATCAGAATGCTCCCCTGCACATGGCAGCTAGAGGTGGCAATCTTGATATAATCAGCTACCTCATTGACAAGGGAGCTGATTTCAACATCAAAGATGACAAGGGGGTAAATATTACTGTTTGGGTAGGAGTGTGGCTTTACTGGCGAGACACATACCGTAGGCGCTCTAATTATGCGTCCTTTCTAATTCTGCGTCAAAATTTCTCAAAACCGATAATTCCAATAATGCGTCACTCGGGGGACTTATACGTGATTATAATGGCAGCATGGCAGCTAGCTCGAAGCGCACACAATACCATTGAACGGCGAAGAGGGCTCATCACATCACATCACTGCCTGTGAAGGTATGAGACAGCAACTCACTTATGTATTCTGTGCCCCAGGATACGGACGCCCCATGAAGGAGAAAAGGCAGCAACAGTCCTACAATTACCAGGAACAAACACAACCGCTATGCAATAGCCTTGTCCACACTTGTCTGACTTTAGTACCTAGCGAGGTGTTTTCTAATCATGCGTCGTCGCCGTTTGGCTGACCGAATTTCTATTGTTGCGTTGCATTTCAAAAATAATTATTTTTGAGCGACGCATAATTAGAGCGCCTACAGTACGTATGATAGCAGTATACACGGAATGTTTCTAACTTGATCGAGGGGCAACCGCACTCCTGGTAGCCGTTGCAACGCCGGCTGCGACTCGCCGTAGCGCAATCTAAGTATCGCGAATTAACGCACATGCCACGTGGCAACCATGCTCAGTTGATCGCTAGCAATGGCGGCCAAATGGAAGACACAAAGTTATTACAGCACTTACATCTTTGCCAGCACGGTCAGTTTTTGCGTCGGTGAACGACAGCGATTACGGCTGTGTGGTCAGAATCTTTGTAGGGCCATCGTAAGACGGTACTGGCAACCAACGGCGAAGAGAGCGATCGAGCAATGGCGGCCAACGGCACTACAAAAGCGCTTGTATCTCCACCACCAAGGTGAGTTTCAGCACCAAAATTGTACGCTTGGGTCACTGCATGATAGTGATCACGACGGTGTAGTCACATCTTTGTAGGCCATTCCTAAGGTAGTCAAAGGTTAATTATTTAGATTGCATTACATTACGCGGCACAATTTTTCCCCTACCATGAGTGTAATTAGGCGTATAGTTTGCGCATAAGCTAATATTCTTTAACTATACATACATAATCACTGAGTGAGTGCCTATAAAGCTAACTAGAAATTTATGACAGTGAATGTTCCTTTCTCTCCATCAGTGGACTCCCCTGCATGAGGCAGCTCTGAAGGGGAATGTGGACACTGTCAAATACCTTATTGAGAAGGGAGCTGATGTCAACATCACAGATTACACTGGGGTAGGTGAATAAGACTACTCCTGTGATGTTGTCTACTAGGATCTCAAACTGATCATTCAACTCAAGGGCAGCATACAACATACAATAGGAAGTCAGCTAAGTAAGTAGTACTGCCCTTAACATGATTATCATAGAGTTGATAGGCTCTACATGTAGGGATACATAGAGCGGACATGCAATGTATGATGATATCTTGCCTCCATTCAAAACGTTTCAGTTTACAACCCCTTAAGTTTGTTCTCATTAAAGCACGGAACCGTGGTGCACCGCCATGCTCAGTACCCCTGCATGTGCAGCCGGCCATCAATTACATGTGTGCCGTGCGCATATATGTAAATGAATAGGGGTTTGCTTGAGGCGCCTCGTGCTCACGATCGAGTTGACTAAGCAAAGGCATTGCTCAGAGTAGTCGAGCTCTGATGGCTCTGTAACATGAACCAAGCACAAGAACGTATGTACGTACAGCAAATGTCTGTCTCTTCACACACAGCAGGACTTCATTGACAGTCTTTACTTCAAAGTTCTTATTGGTTTTGAGGATCGTGCTCGCAGACGACATCTTTGAATGTCCTGATTACCTTGGCGGATTTTCACAAGCATTTCCTGCTGCAATGTGGCTGGGACAACCATGATTGTTGTCGAGCAGGAGGTTGTTGTGCAGGGTCTGTTCAACTTCAGCTTACCACTACTGCTTGGGTTGAATGCTTTCTCAACATTGTTTACCCGGCCACTGGGTCAGTACTTGTCATGAGTGAACATATTATAGTCATGAGTGAACACATAGAATCTGAATCTATAGCAATGAATTCTGTGGTTATCGGTTTCTGACAGTTGCTCTTGGCTTGGTGTCAGGTGACTGATGTCAGCATCAGTTCTATAGCTAGCTCTTCCAGGTTCAGCTCATCTGGTGCAGATACTGGTGCTCGTGACAGGGTTTTGGCGGAGTATAATTCCTTGCCTGGCACATGTTCGATCGTGTAGTCAGTATACGTATCATGCGAGTCATAATTGAAATTGCAACACTCAGGATGGGAGGGTGTGAAGGTGTTTCAAGCCTACAGAGGTATGCATAAAGCTTGCAACAAAAACTGCTGAGCACTGCTGAGACTTGAAAACCACAAGTCCCACCCTGTGTACATAGTGACGTAATAGAGCTAAGTAGCTAGGAGGCGCTAAGTAGCTTATACTGCAAATTATTGTACTTGAACACTACTAGTAATGGCTTCTTTCGAGCAAGCGGACAAAGGCATATGAATCTGACTTGAGATGGCGCATGGTTTATCAGAGTAGTGTTCAGGGCCTGACCCTGAGAGAAATAGCCAGCAATCTTAATGTTGACCACTCAACTGTATGCAGAGTGCTCAAAATTTTTGAAGAAACAGGCAATGTGGAGCCAGGTAAAAGCAGTGGAAGGCCTAAAACCTTGAATGTTTATGATGAATTCATCATCATTGAGAATGTGCTTGAAAACCCAAGCATCTACCTGCATGAGATCAAAGAAGACTTGAGGACAACTACAGGAAGAGAGCTGGATGTGAGTACCATATGCAGGTTTTTACACAGGAATGGGTTTTCAAGGCAAAAGCTGAGACTAGTAGCTCGAGCAGCAACGCAACCAAGAACTCCATCAAAGGTTTATGACTGAGTGCTCTGCATACAGGCCAGAAATGTTTGTTTTCGTCGATGAGACAGGGAGTGACCGGAGGAATGCGATGAGAAAATTTGGTTATAGCTTAGTGGGAAAGACTCCCTCTGTCTCACGTTTACTAGTACGAGGTAAACGCTTCTCTGCAATTGCTGCACTCACCCTTGATGGTATAATAGCCACTAACCTCAAACACGGTTACAGCTATAACATTTGAGGAGTTCATTGTATCAAAACTTCTAAGCTTATGCCATTCAATGGTGTCAACCCCAACAGCATTCTTGTGCTGGACAATGCAACAATACACCACGTGCAATCCGTACTTGAAGTTATTAAGGACACTGGCTGCTTACTGCTATTTCTACCGCCATATTCACTGGACCTAAATCCTATTGAGGAAATGTTTTCTAAAATAAAGTATGAGTTAAAGTCGAATGATGCTTTAATACAGAAGCTCCCTGAAGGAGGACTCCCTGACATGATCCTGTCAGCTTTTGATACAGTTTCACCTATATTCATACGGATGGTTTAAACATAGTGGATATATTATACCTGCATGATTATATACACAAGCCTCTTTCCCAAGCTCACTGCATATATACATGTATATACATGTATACATCTGTTGTTTCTGAAGTGGATACATTCATGAAAACTGTCCTCAACATGCAGGCGTGAGTATAACTTTGAGGTAGCTAACTATTATTGGGTCTAACATACATGTAGGAAGTCTGTCCCAGACTGGCCTTCAGTGTAGGAACACTTCCTACACTTTAATTGTCGCACACTTCACACAATTCAATGCCTTCAATTGGCAAAAAAATATACATTTCATAACCGGGAAACCAAAACTTCAAATTTGATCGTTTGTATTCAGGCGTCTGATGTTGTTAAGGGCAAAACGTTTCTGTTCACCAAACTCATCATCAGATAAAACTCCTTTTTCTCGCAGATCCTGCAACACAGTTAGTTGGCTAAGATACTGAGACGACAATTTAGCTTTGCTGGCTGGAGAAACACCAAGCGTAGTTGAAGTGGAAGCAGCAGTTGCCAATGGTGGGTTAGGGTTAGGTGTAAATCTTTCAGCAAATACACTAACAGCACTTTTGAGAACGTCTGTAAATGACTCGTCTTGTTTAGGTACAACTTTCTTCCGCTTCTTAACTGCAGGTTCACCAGTAATTATGGGAATATTTGGAGGAGTATCGGTATTTGAATGTAACCCATTCACAATGAGCCTTCCCCACACACGTAGCTGCGCCTCGGTATAGTTGTCCCCATGTTTATCTACTAGTTCCTCTACTGTTGACTCAAACTTGTCGTGTTTTTTGTCATCCTCCTTGGTTGTGTCAACAGTCTTCTTTTTCCCACTTTCTTTTTGTGTATGCCCACCACTTTTCTCCTCGCGCCCGTCACACCATATAGTTTGATGGTATCAGAACACTGATACGAAGAATACATACAATCTAGGTCATCACTGTCCTCGATCCAATGCTTTTTATTGTGACGCTTTTCAAAGTAGCCAACTTGATAGACGCTAGTGTCTGGAACTTGTTCAGAGAAGGACTGCTTGAGTTTAGCTCTCATTTTAGAAGGTGATGTAAATCTCTCATTGACGTGATGCCAAATCCTTTCAGTATAGTTGCTTTTCTTACTTGGAGGTATAATTTTGACAACATAGGAATACTTAGATTCGGTAGGTGATGAAATGTCATCCTGCAAGAGTAATTAGAGAGTAATTAGTACATTCACGTCTGCATGTAAATGTGCACACAAACAGCTAGCTACATAGTCCACTGTAATCAACGTTAACCCACCACACAATACCGGGCATTATTTAGAAGTCACTGCCGCAAAGACAATTTAATATACCTGTGTGTGGCATCCTTCTTCATAGAGAGTCTGTCCAGCATATGCAGCACCATCTGGGAGGTGGGCAAACCCAGGTAGTTGGTGTGAAGGTGTGTAGACCGTATTTGAACTTCCATACTGAAAAGAAATTGTAGGCCTGGAAGCAGCCGCGTAGAGGGAGAGGGTACGAGGTCTCCGCAGCTGCAGGTAAAAACTGTGGGTCCAATCGACACCGTGCTGACAATAAACAGCTCCAAATATGTCTCCACGTGTACGTAGCTACGTCCAGTTCTAGTTCTCCCGCCGAACTTAGCTATGGCTTCAAAACCGCGCGATTAGCTCTATTACGTCACTAGGGTGGGACTTGTGGTTTTCAAGTCTCAGCAGTGCTCAGCAGTTTTTGTTGCAAGCTTTATGCAAACCTCTGTATCAGTGGCACCAGTGGCTTGCGATCTGTCTTAAGTTCGAACTTCTTGCCCAGCACATACATTAATATGGCAAGTACTTCCTTCTGAATCTGTGCATAGTGTCTCTCTGTCTCTGAGATCATCCAGGAGACATAGGCAATCGGTTTCTACTCTGAGGCTGCCTGTAACAGGACTGCATGCACCCAGCCCACACGAGTACAGATATGCAGAGATCTTGTTCTGGGTCATAGAAGGTCAGTGTGGTCGAATTCGAGAGTTCAGCTTTCACACTTGAAAATGCTTCCTCCTGGCTGGCACCTCACAGCCACGCTTGGTTTTACTGAGTAGTTCAGAAAGTGGCTGTGTGATGTTAGGGAAAATATTCCACAACAGATTTACCATCCCCATAAGTTCTGTTGGGGGTGCCACCTCACGAATGGCAGATGTCTTGTCCGGGTCTGCATGGATGCCACTTCCATTGACCAGATGCCCCACAGAGGCATAGGTTTGGTTTGGGGGGGGGGGGGGGGGGGGGGGGGGAGTAGGGCAAGACATGTTTGTGCTGATCAACTGGCCCACATCTTTCCGGTTTCCGTATCAACTGAGTGAGTTGGTTCAAGTAGCATAGTTCAAACAGCAATCTCAATCATCCAGCATGGTACTGCATATTTACAGCTTTATATAGGCACTGCAGTTGCATTGAGGGCGATGATACTCCTTGAATGAAGGGATTCCTGAGCACTTCACCCCGCTGTCCTGCTGTCGAGTTAGGGTATGCTTTATCTGCCAACACCCTCAGGGCTCCCTCCCGCATATGGGTATCTACATTTGGTGGAATGGAATACTGGAATACTGGAATGGTGGAATGCTTCATAGGACATACCAGCATGTGTTGTACAGTGAACAATGAGCTCTACGCTGTGTTCTTTGCATGCATTGCTGGCTGGATGGTTGGCTAGTACTGCACTGTATGAACTTTGACCCAGGCCAGGATACACCTTTACTCTCTGGTGCATGCAACGCAACCAAGCACCACAGTATGTCTCACACTTGATTACAAAAATTGTCATTTTTCCTTTTTCACATACAAAGCAAAGAGTTCAGTTACAATCGCCCTGGCATTTGCCTTCCTATGAGCTCGGTGTGGGCAGGTAGGAGCTGAACAACCACAGTTGGGGGAATGTGTAGCATCTCCGGACTGAAACTTGGCCACACAGCTTTGACACAGGGTAGGTTACAGTGGAAGTAAACGTTTCCAAATCTTGTTTGCCGGTTGTCCATGGGACCAAACAACTGCCACTCTTTATGTTGTACACATAAGTTGTGCGGAGGGAGAGCTGGCTTAGAGTACTTTTGTCGGCAACCACGATAAACTCTGATGTTTCCAGTGATGAAAAGGACTTGTTTCTGGACTAGTCTCGGGCAGTGCTCGGATTAGGGGAGGTGGTGAAGAAGGGAGAACATTAGCCATAGCTTGAGCCCCAAAATTTACACTTGCGCTACCAGTAACTACCAGGTACAATCTTCACTGGGGAGCTCTGACTACAACTTTCGTCACTGTCAATGACAATAGGATAGTCAGCGCTGCCTAGGGATGAGCACATTATTCTTTCAAAATTACCTAATATTCAATTCTTGAATTCTTGTTTTTTCCACCCATTATTCTTTTAAAACCACCCCCATTATTCTCCTTTATTCTCAGTGAAACTCACTGGCGGGTTGATGTGAACTTTACGCTTTCGACTCAACTCCGAAACTTTCGGGGCGTGCAATCTCTCCAGAAAGCTCACAGCGGGCTGGGTGTCACTATCTGCACTGCAACTTGTAGAGGAGCCTGTAGCTACTGCTACTCGACTGACTGCTACTACTTGAAGACGCCATTTCTTCGCAGCATAAGACACACGTGGAGAAAAAAGGACAGTCCTAGTTACTGCGCATGCATGACAAATTACGTCTGGGGACGAGACATTTTGTAGCCTGGGTACGAGGTCAATAAGCTAACGTGCCTATTATTCTTTCATATTTAGAAGCGCCCATTATTCCCAAAGAAACAATGTGTGCATCCCTAGCGCTGCCCCGTGCTTCGTCTTTTCTCCACTGATCAGACCTAAACAGCTGCTGAACTGACAGACATCAAACACATGTAAAAGAACGTGCCACGTACAGTGCACGCACGTGGTGACAGTTCTACACATGTAGCTATTCCATTCCAGTATTCCAGTATTCCATTCCACCATTCCATTCCACCATTCCATTCCACCGAATGTGGACACCCCCCGCATATCCCATATAGAAAAGTCAAGCTTGTAACCAGTATGTCACAACCTTGTAACAACCTTTTAAGATTGCTTGTGGCAAGGTGGTAACAAGGAGTGGCGCAAGCTTGTGGCTACCAGGTGTTCACTAGAGGTTCTTGGTTATAGCAGGTTCATACAAGGGGTTGATTAGGCATCCGCCTTCGGTAGTTTCCTTCTAAAGTTGGCACATTTGTCATTAGCACAGTCAATCAGAATGCTGCGTGACACGTGCACTTTGCTCTTAGACTGCACATATTCTGTTGATAATGAAAGAGCCACATAACAGGTGTATGATATGGGTAGTCCGTAACATTGTTAACTTACTGATGCAGGCTCCTAGAATGTTGGCATCTAAAGCAGGATGTTTCCCCTTTCCCAGCGCACTTGACCTGGAGAGGATATCCGGTGTGAAGAATGCCGCTAGCAAGTTCCTCATCAAACATGTAGGGATGTCCCCACTGGAGTCCACCAGCTCGTCCAGCTGGCGCTGTGTGAGGTACGCCCCGTGCCCGGCCACCAGCTCCACTTTTTGTGGTTGCACCGGATTGCACATCCGAGTTGCATAGAGGGCGACGATACTCCTTGAATGAAGTGATTCCTGAGCACTTCACCCCGCTGCCCTGCTGTCGAGTTAGGGTGTACTTTATCTGCCAACACCCTCAGGGCTCCCGCATATTGCACCAACTGTTCTCCTGGCTGCTGCCGATGGGTTTGCAGCCGACTTTGCCACTCCAACTCGTTCCCCTTTGGTGCACATGAGACTTTCCGTAATAACCATCAATTCGCCTAACTAATCCAACGAATTCTTCCTAAGGTGCTTGATGGTACTGAAAGTTCTCACTTGAATAGGTCTTTGGAATTAACAGCGAATTCTGATCACTCTGTCATTGTCTGTCCAGCTGTATATAGTTCTAAGTTCAGGGTTCAATTATGGTCACATGCAATAAATAATTACACTCCTGGTAGGGGAAAAATTGCGCTGCGTAAATAATATAATCCAATGTAACATAATGTTTGAGTACTTAGGTTTGGCCTACAGAGATTCTGACTACACTGCCGCTATCATGCCCTCACATGAATGTAAAAAGTTGGTGCTGAAACTCACCTTGGTGGTGGAGATATGAGCGCTTTTGTCTTGCCGTTGGCCGCCATTGCTCGAGCACTCTCTTCGACTTGCGGTGGCAGTACCGTACCGTTCTTAGGAAAGGCACACTAAGATTCTGACCACACGGCCGTGATCGCTGTGGTTCACTGACGCTTATATACCGAAACTCACCGTGCTGGCTAAGTTGTGAATGCTGTAATAATGTCTTGTCTTCCTTTTGGTCGCCATTGCTCGCGATCGACTGAGCGTAGTTGCCACGTGGCATGTGCGTTAATTGGAACGAATTGCAATACTTAGAGGTTGACCCTCGTATGTTACAGGAACAAATTGGGAGACAAGGTAGGGATGATAGCATAAAAGCAGTCCCCAACCTACACACATCCCTATACACCTGTATGTTACATTTGTATCCCATGTGATATGTTATAAGGCTGAAGTGAGTCAGCCCCCTCAATTTGAAAGTGAAATTACTTCCTACACCTATGCCTGGAATGAGGCAGGGCTATCTCCTTGAGGGAAATAAGGATGGCTTGATGTGGTAATTCAAGTGGAATTTGTTGTTATAGTATATTTTTATGTTTTAGCTAACACCTTTGCTCTGGGCATGTCATGGTGGATCCACTGAGACTGTGAAGTATTTACTGCAGAGAGGGGCAGACCCAACTATCGAGAGTAAACATGGTGTGAACTCCCTCTGCTGGGCCATTTCTTCAAGGAACAAGTAAGGCTGTAAGCTTAAGATTACATTCATGACATTCCAGCCAATAGTGTCTTAATCCCACCTGCCACAATCCCCCAAAAATGCAGAGGAGGTTGTACGCATTTTCTGCACATGTAACTAGGCGAGCAGAAAAATTGCGTGTTCTACATTCCTAACCTCAACAGCCTTGTTCCTGTCAACATGATACGTACATGATCATTGTTGACAGTTGAGCACTCAAGCTTGACTGCATGTCTTAACGCAGATGGCTGAAAGCGGCAACACTCACCCCGTTTCCTCAGCTGTACATACTGTAACGAGTTAGCAATAATTATGTTGCCTCTGAATGCCTGCATTATATCAATTGTTTATATAAAGCCATTATTAGCAGCAGCTCCAGACAGTCTGGAGCGCACTGTACAGTAGCACCTATAAAAACCGATGTATGTATAGTGTCTGGTGTCATTCAATAAGTTGCTGTCCAGCTGCTATAATATATGTTTGTCGCAGTGCAAGCTAAGTGCGCAGAGAACGAGCGGAAACGCTACAATACCTTCTCATTCACGTACTACAGAAGGGAACGAGTTTCCCTATACAGTGCCGAGCTTTCCTGTGCTCACAGCTATGTTATGTATGAAAAGTGAAGCTGCAGTTATTTTTAAAGGTGGGAGTGCCTTAAAGACGTTTCAGGTTGGGAAGGCATCCAGTTGGAGTAGCTACCAGGAATGCCTGGCAGCACTGGCTTCTCACGCAGCCACTCCTTCAAGAGGCCTACAGCTTAAGTGACCTCAGGGTTGACAGCATGTTCGGAATCAACTCCACTAGGGCTTTTCGAATTTGTTTGATATTCGTAAAGACTACCTGAACACTTTTTGGTACAGAAAACCTCCATACATATTCACCTACACACGTACGTTACATGACCGTGTCCAACCTCCTCTGCCAAAAAAGATACAGATTTTCTTCCCTGATCTACCGCACCGAGCAACTTGTCAGTACACGCGTGTGCACCTGTGGGTGACAGGCAGTGACTTGTGAACGATAGGTTCATTACTCGCGTGGGTGAAAGGCGCACTCACACGCGATATGCGAGTTGCCCACGTGTGCGCTCAAGTGTAATGCGAGTTGCTCGTGTGTGTTTATTCTTGCAATAGGAAGGCTTCGATGAGATCTGTGATGATAGCTAAATGCTTAAGTGTCTGCCAGGCTATTAGTCTATACATATACTATGCTTAGGCTATTCTAAAGTGAGTACACTGTGTAGACATAGATACTGTGGTATAGGCACTCACCGATCAGTGGCAGAGGCATCCGTGATACTTGACTGAGGCAGCAGTAAAGGCACGGGTCTTTGGCTAGACTACTACAAAGCTAGCTCTTCGCTTTCTCATGCACGCTAATGCTTACAGTATGCGTGTGCGGCCGGCCGTGGGATATATGACCCATTGTTTCCCGCGAATACTGTAACCTGATTGGTTAGAATAGCCTAAGTATAGTATAATAGCTGGATACATGACAACCACACACACGGATTATCAGGCTAATTGGTGTGGCCTCTATCATCTCTATTCCTGGACAGGGACATTGTTGCAACCTTACTGGGCCACGACAAATGGAAGGAGATGCTGAGGAGCTCGTTTATGGGAACAACCCTTATGAGGGAGCTAATTGCTTCCATGCCAGGTAAAGCTGGAGTTAAACACCCGTTCCCACTGTTGGTGAGAGAATGAGTAATCTTTGCCTGAAAACATCGATAATTATACGAGCAATCAAGTGATAGCAAGTGCCTCAAAGCAGCTGACACAAGCCTTTTTAAGTATGCAGAGTGTCGGATGGTTATAATCCTCTCTGGGGGGTCACATACGTATCTTCAAAGTGCATTGTCAAAAATAGCCACGTGGCACCATGCATAATAGCCACACGGCACCAGAAATAGCCACACAGTAACAGAAGCACCAGAAACAGCACCATGGCACTCGAAATAGCCCTACGGCACCAGAAATAGTCCCACAGCGCCAAAAATAGTCCCACAGTGCCAGAAATAGACCCATGGTGCCAGAAATAGCCACACATTGTTTGAGAAAGTCTATTTGAAGTAGACTGTGTGTATGAGCTTCGTGAACTTTGCAGCAACAATTACGTACTTGTTGTGATATGAATTACAGTAATAATATTTTTCCACCTACGTAGATGTTGCTGAATTGGCATTCAATAGATGTGTTACCACCAATGAAGGCAAAAGAGATCATATGGGAGTTGAAGTGCATGCTACCAGTAGCACCTTCAGGGTTGACTTCAACTATGAGTTTCTTGAAGATTTTCAGGACAAACACTCCCCAGACAGGTAGGACACACCTGACTACCTGACTGAGGTACCTACCATGCGTGTATGAATCTTGGATCCTCTGTCCTCCAATAGTGCTGAATCTTGGCGTCCAGAGAAGTTCACAAAATACAATCACCCCCTCCACCTGATTGTGAGTAAGGCAGTTACTATTGATTAATACCCTGGTTTTCAGACCAGAAATATTGACTGAAAAATCAGTTGAACACAAGCCTTAAGTTAACAGTATCCAACATTCATTTAGCTACGTAGATGTCTGAAATCTAAAATACAGCAGCTACACTGCGTAAAATTAATGTAGAATGCACCAAAACCAAGGGCATTGCATACACTGATCACAATGGTACAGTCAGCAATAAACATTCTTTTGTTGTGCATTTGACTGTGCTAATGAACTTAGGCTTGCTGATGACATCTGTTGCACTGGTTGTGATTTACTGAAGAATCCCAACTTTTGAGTCACTGGCTACTACGTAGGCAGTATTATGTTGCAACCTTTTAGTTACGTAGGAAACCCATGATGTTAGTTTGGCTGTACCATTGTGCTGTAAATTCACTCTAACCTTTTGATTGCAGGGGAAGCATGGCTGCGCAAAACTCTTGAAGCACCCATTGGTGATCAACCTTCTTGAACAGAAGTGGACCAGATTTGGCCGATCCTTGTTCTTTGGGAATCTCTTTATCTACCTCATCTTTCTGACATTTCTGACAGCATTCAGTCTTGTAGTCCTCAGCCCTTTGGAGAAAACATGTTAGCACATGCATCTCATATGATGTCATTGTGGTAATATATAGCTCTTCTGTATCTTGCAGGTGTTGATGTTTTGAATGGATCATTCAATGGGACTGCACCAGAGGGTTGTGAAGGTAGGACTGTTAAAGGCATACCAGTGGATTTACAATTATTGTGTCACCTTGCGTGGGTGATTCAAAGAAGCCGCACGAAACATAAATCGGCTAAAGCCTTACCGTGCTTTAACTCGAGTGTCAGAGTGCTTTAACTAAGCGACAGAATGTTTTAACTATGACGAGGGCGTTTTCTAACCATTGACTGCAGGCTGAGTTTGAGCAAAAACCACAAAAGTACAACTGCAAGAAAACGAAACTTCAATGATACAGAAAAAAGCGAGTTATTGTACATACATATCCTGCACATTACCAATCACCTGAAAAAGTCCAGCGACATCAACAGTAGCATAGTAAGCTTTTGCTGCTGTTTCTATAACAGGAGGTGCTTGATAAATGTTAATGGTACACCCAGCAAGTCGAGCAGCACCAAAACAAGATGGGAACTGTTGCTCAGAGTGATAAGATGGCATACTTGCTGGTTGTAGTGACTGGAATTGCGTACAGGGTTAGTGCTCCTAGGGCACAAGGATGACACAGAAGGTAGGTTCTCACTGCTGGGAATGGGCACTAAAGGTAAGTTCTCACTTGTGGAGCTCGACATTGCTGTAGGAATACGTAGGAGTGCCATGCGCAAGAGTTTTACAGGCGTCCTCTCTCTGCTTTTCCGAAATACACTCATCCTTAGCTTCTTTCATGTGACGCTGTAGACCACACAATAAGAGATAGACGGTCTTCGTTGGATATTTTTCACCATTCTTCTTGCGAGTTGACAGGGCATAACGCTGCAACCAGAAGGCTAGATCGTTCGGATTGTCGGTAAGCAAAATTTCATCGGGACAAGGTTTCTCCGGGTGCCTCAGATTGTACTCCCTTCGCCATTCTCCAAAATTGTTTACAGCCCAACAAGTATTCACTTTCATATTTTCAGGGCAATAGGACTTCTGGTAGGTCTCCAATTTATTTATGGGACTCACAAATCGCCTTTCCTCCGTTTTCGTCTTCAATTGCAACTTTGATTTCGAAGAAACTGAAGCCTTTGCATCAAACTGCTTTGACATCTTTGCTTTCTTCTCTGGAGGGGCACTGCCAGAGCTACTGCCAGCTCTGAGTGCATCAGCAGAGCGTTCCACATGGGGATGACCCGGTGGAGTCCATCCTAGTTGATCCCAGATGCCGAGATTGAAAGGGTTCCAGTCGGTCATATCATAGACAGGCACGATAGACTCTTAGCACACAACTTAACAGCTACTGCAGCTAGGTCAAGCTCTAATTAGCTCTGCGGTTAGCTCCAATGACTCAGCAAGCTTCTCATTGTTTGCTACATAACAATGCATAGCAACTGTTTGACGTCAAAAGCGTATGACGTCATGTTTCTAGGCAACAGAATGCATTTGACGTCGGTTACTAGGCAACGGTGACACAAAATACTTATATCACGCCCACTCAGGATGTATCCAGTTTAAATCGCTCCGCCCTCGGGCACTTTGCGCCCTCGGGCGTCGCGATTTAAACCGGATACATCCCTTGTGGACGTGATATAACTATTACTTATTTGTTCATGCCATCTAGGTTTATCAATTCATGACTACCGATTCCTCTACGTTGGTGCTGCAGTTACCATTCTGACTGCATCGTTGCGGCTGGCAATAGAGATAATCCAAGTCTGCAGGCACCCACTGGAATATATACAGGACTGGGTCAACTGGCTGGAGATTCCACTTTATCTCTTCTCCATAATATTCACATTTGTATTTGCCACCCCCTGTCTGTGTGTGTACAGCTGGCAGTGGCAAATTGGAGTTGTAGCTGTATTTCTGGGATGGGTCGGACTAATAACCTTCCTCCAGAAATGGCATTTGACGGGAGTCTACGTTCTGATGTTTGTGAACGTCCTGCGCTCCTTCCTGAAGATAGCCTTCCTGGCTCTGTTGCTGGTGATTGCCTTTGCTCTGTCATTTTACATGCTGTTGTTTGAACCAGATGAGATGGTAAGTGAAACTACTGGTGCATACGTACTTCAGCCTGAGTTGATTTTACCCCTGTGATTGTAAAGAGCTTATTATTAGCTAGGTTCACCACGTTGTCTGCTTGATTTTCAGCTATAGCAAGTGCACTAAAATGCCAATCATTACGTATGTGTCGTATGGACTAACTAGTAAATACAAGAGAAATTTAGTTCATCACGCTGATCTGTTGTAAATGTTTGTTAGCCTTTACCTAAAAAGTAAAGCGACAAATAGCGCCCGGTTGTAGAACTGAACCTAAACTTTCAGTGCTCTGATAATTAATTCAAATGCTAATACCGGTAGTGATCCAAAATGACAGCTAGTGTGATGCAACATACAACTCTAAACTTTGACACTGGTATAAGACTACCAGCTGGATTACAACAGAGTTACGCTGCATGAAAGTCATTGGCTGAAATTCAAAACTTTATGTTGCAAAAAAGAGCACCAGTTCTGTATGGCCTTGCCATGTGCACTGAACTGTTGGAAGTTGGGCAGTTACTTGAACTGTCTGAACCATTCATGCAAAGAGGTTAAGGCTGTCTGTGACAGTCATGGCAGCACACTGATCAAATTGGTTAAAATGGCGTGTAAAAATGCATGCATCTAGGAAGCTATGCTCACACAAATTGAGAGTGAAGCTATACTTATGCAACTACTGATGTTCATCCTCAGCGTACTGCCTTCTCCCGCCCGGGACGAGCCATTGTGAAGGTGATGGCCATGATTACTGGAGAGCTGGATTATGATGACCTATACCACCAGCAGGAGGGTGAGGATGAGATAGCCTTCCCACCAGTATCATTCCTTCTCTGGATCATCTTCTTGGTCCTGATGCCAGTGTTGCTGAGCAACTTGCTGGTGAGTTGCTACCTAGATCTTCTGGAATATTGTAGCAGAGTACTCTCTGAAGTGGTAGGCACAAAGTCATGATGATTGCAGTATGGCTGTGATCTAACTGGTGTACAAGTAGCTTCGCTCATTCCCAATCGTGTCAGCTCAGAGCTGCTCCCCAATCACGTCCGCCTCAACTGCTGCTCCCCAATCGTGTCCCCCTCAACTGCTGTTCCCAATCACATCTGCCTCAGTTGCGCTCCCCGATCGTGGTGGCCTCAGCTGCTGCTTGGCCTGCTCCCTGATTGCGTCCACCACAACTGCTGCTCCCCGATTGGCAGCTGCTGCTCCGCAAATGTGTCCGCGTGCAGCCCAGGCCAGCCCAACGTTCTCAATCGTTATTCGCAGAGTTCGAGGTTCAGAGGTTGAAGTAAAGTGTGTGTCACTATTGTCTAGTCCAGCCCCCAGAACATCCTGTTGGTAATTCAAGATTAACGTTGCCAACAACAACATCGATCGAATCACTGAACACGAGGCAGGTCACGTGCACAAAGATGGGGTGATCTCAGATCTAGATATGCATACATAGGGTGATTACATAATAACAGTCCAGTTCTTGGTGAGAGTGCATGTTTTAAATCTCCAACACATCCCACATCCATTACACACACACACTTAAAATCTTAATATAATGGTACGATACTCATGACAGCAGACAACCCCCTACGTACATATCTTTTATACATGATTTTATCAACTACGCTTGTGTATCAGGCTTTCCCATTGACTGCTGTACATCATTGAAACGTAGGTGTATGATAAAATCCCGTATTTTGTACTGTAGGTCATGTGTAAAATCCGTATTAGTACTGTAGGTCACGTGAGAAATCCGTATTATGTACAGTAAGTCACGTACGCTACAGCAAATCTGTCGTGTCAGAGACTAGCTGGTACTGACTACCTTTTGGGCTCCTGAAGAGGGCTGACTTACATCTCGATACTTCCGGAAGTCGAGGTTGAACTTGTTCGTATACTCGGGCATCCCGTTTGAAATGGACTGCAGAAATGCCAGTTACCGGCGTGGACCGACCGTACAGCTGCCTGTTATTGGCGTGGCTCCGCCTTGGGCTTGGTACGCAAGCCTTCTCGCACAAGCATTTGTAGCTTGCCCTACTAACGTGAAGGGTTGGCAACCAGAAATGAAAATATTGTCGTCAAGCAAGCTATGGTAACGTGCATTTGCTATGTTCATTGGTAGAGGAACATGCAATGAAATTCCAGGTTTGTATAATAACATCAGTATCACCATAGTGCCAAGCTATACCGAAAACATATCGCTCATTTGTCGCCTTCAGCATTGTTACTCGTGCTTCGAACTCGTAACAATACTACGGCAACAAACTCGTGATATTTTCCGGTATAGCTTTGTACTATGGTGATACTTGTATAGTTGGGGCGAGCCTGAGCGAGCCCCACACTAGCGTGACTTCATTGCGCTGTGCGTGTGTATGTTTGTTGGCTGCTTGGATCTTGCAAATACCGTAACTTTTAAATCAGCGAATTTCACTTGCACGTGCACAATATTCAAATTCAATAACGAACTCAACACACCTTGACGCAAGGACCGTCTAGCTACCTGTTCGACGGACGATAGCGACAACAAAGACGGAGAGACCACTCGTGGACATTGGCTAGAGCACCATGAACATTCTGCCTCCTCGGTGGCGACACTGACAAAGACCGTGGAGACTGCGGCTCAGAGTCGTGGACCTATACCGCCATGGCCGGTGATGTTGGTGCTAGACTGCTTCAGCTACAAACGCTAACCTGACTCACAGTTGCTGTGATGTGCACGAGCGTATGTTTAGTGCCATAATTTATTAATTTCTGTGGCCTATGCTCATTGCCATGCCCTGTCACATTCTGATGACAGAATGCATGCTCCTTACATGTCCTGCGGCACGCGCATGCACTTCGCTCAGGCTCGCCCTCCAATGTCCTGCATCCCACTAGTATTATGTAGGGTGGGGTTGTATACTGAGCCGTTTTATGATATCATCCCTACCTTGTCTCTATGCTTTTTACTGTTCTGCTATCCCTACATCTCTATTGTCTGTATGATGATCGTTATGTACTGTTCTGTATTGTAGACTGGTCTGGCTGTCGGCGATGTTGATCGTCTTCAGAAAACTGCTGGTGAGAACAGAATTGAATTACAGGTGAGCACTGTGATGTTAACCCTTTCCTGGTGAGTTAATTTCACCTACTAGAGTAAATGATCAACTATTGTCCGCCATGTATAATCAGACACTCCCACACGGAGATGAAACAATGCAGAAACTCAGAAATACCACGCATGGGCACAGGTTAGCTGGCACTCCAAAAATGGCACCCAACCATCATTTCCTGTTCGCACTAAGGGCAATGCAAGTGACTGTCTGATAATATCAAAGATCAGACAGGGAGCATGTATTTCCAGTCACCATTTCCTGTTCCTTCCTTGAAGCAGCTTTCAGCGAAATTCCTGCACCACTGGAAAGGCCTAAGTTCCTTCTGTTCCAGGCCTGATTTTTGTTACCATAACTGCTTTGGTCACTGAGGGACGTGGACAAATTTTGACCGTGGTCTTTCCCCCTCTAACAAAATAGTGGATTTTGCCTTTTATAGCTTTAACGTCACCCAATATACAGAAGGCCTATGATGTGGGGATCATAGGAATCTACAGGTCCTCAGCAACACACTGGTACAAGTTTGGTGTTCATACGTCCCGAGATAGAGCTGTTTTCCCCAATGAAAACAGTTCCATCTCAAGAAAAGCTGTTTTCCCTGATTGAAATATAGGAAACAGCTCTATCTCAGGAACAACACAACGTATGAACACCAAACTTGTACCAGTGTGTTGCTTAGGACCTGTAGATTCTTATGATCCCCATATCATTGGCCTTCTGTATATTGGGTGACCTTAAAGGCAAAATCCACTATTTTGTTAGAGAAGGAAAGACCATGGTCAAGTTTGTCCACGCCCCTCAGTGACCAAAGCAGTTATGGTGACAAAAATCAGGCCTGGAACAGAAGGATCTTACCAGTGGTGCAGGAATTTCGCTGAAAGCTGCTTCAGGGAAGGAACAGGAAGTTGTGTCTGGAAATACATCCGCCCTGTCTGATCTTTGATATTATCAGACAGTCACTTGCATTGCCCTTAGTGCGAACAGGAAATGATGGTTGGGTGCCATTTTTGGAGTGCCAGCTAACCTGGGCCCATGCTACATTTCTGCGGTATTTCCGAGTTTCTGCATTGTTTTGTCTCCGTGTGGGAGTGTCTGATTATACATGGTGGCCGATAATTGATCATTTACTCTATTTAATATGTACAATTAATGTGTGTGTGTGTGTGTGTGTGTGTGTGTGTGTGTGTGTGTGTGTGTGTGTGTGTGTGTGTGTGTGTGTGTGTGTGTGTGTGTGTGTGTGTGTGACGTAAGTGGGATGTTCGTAGGGCGGGACTAGAATAGTGACGCACAACCTCTGTAACCTCAATTTACTGAACCTCAAATGCCACGAACAATGTTCGAGAACCTTAATTGAGCCTGGGCATGGGCTGGAATCTTCCAGAACAGCTGGGCTACAAGCAGATGCTACGTATTGGGGGGAAGGAATAGAAGCGGACACAAGCTGGGAGCAGAAGTTGAAGTAGCCTCGAACCCAGGCGCGGAGGAGGGGGAAAAGAGCGCCTGGTATCCACTGTTTGCACATGCGCTTAATTTCCCAACATTCCAGGAATCCTGGATAAGACCGCGTCATTCCTGTGGCTTGTTGACGTCAGATACGTGTTCGTAACCGTATCACGATCGTATTTTGTCAATAATGGCAACTTTATTCAAGATCTAGACAAGGCTGTTTCGTACCTTCAGTGACTTGGGTGTGCAGCGATGACGCTCGAACCCGAGCAGAGGGCATCTTTGAAGTGAGTATACGAAGAGACTCTGTCTACGCACTGGTTTTGGTAAGTCATTGTGTTATACCGTTCGTGTTTGATGTGAAGCTTGCCCGAGATGACAGCGTAGTCATTGTAGTCTCATCCCTCATGGCACTGATGACAGACCAAGTTCCAAACGTGAGAGTCAAAGCTGCCATCATGTCTTTGTGGTTTCGTTGTGTGGTATAGACGTCATTGTTTACACTCGGAAAGTTTTGTGACATCATCTGCATAAATCCACGTGGTTTTATGTAATAATTAGGCGCATGCGCAAACAGTGGATACCAGGCGCTCTTTTCCCCCTCCTCCGCGCCTGGGTTCAAGGCTAAAGTTGAAGCAGACTCAATTGGGAGCAGCAGCTGAAGCGGACGCAATCTGGGAGCAGCAGTTGAAGCAGATGCAATTGGGGAGAAGCAGCTGAAGTGGACGCAATTGTAAGTGACGAGCAGCAGCTGAAGCGGACGCAATCTGGGAGCAGCAGTTGAAGCAGATGCAATTGGGGAGCAGCAGCTGAAGTGGACGCAATCGGGGAGCAGCAGCTGAAGTGGACGCAATTGTAAGTGACGAGCAGAAGCTGAAGCGGACGCAATCGGGGAGCAGCAGCTGAAGCGGACGCAATCGGGGAGCAGCAGCTCTGCACAGAGAGTTGTCCGGTGCCAGATTACTCACGTAGGCAAACGAGGGGGAAGTAGCTGAGCGAGCGAAATGAGCGAAGCTACTTGTACAAATAAATTGCAATGCCACAGCCTCTTTTATTTCCTTTTTTGGAACCCCAGTTTTGGATGGAGCTATAATGAAGCCAAGCTAATTACAAAACCACATCCTGTTGGTTGCCATATGGCACCTTCACCAGGATAAAGGTTAAACATTTACTTCATGCTGCAGGTCAATTAGTCTGTATCGATCTATTCATTGTGCTTTACTCAGATTGACCTCGTCTTGAGTTTTGAGGAGCTGCTTGAGTCTCTGGGTATTCGCCATCGATTTGCAATCAGTGAGTGTAATAACAACTATCCCAACGTTCCAGAGACCCTTCTTCCTCAATGGTGTAATGGACGTACTAGCAAATTCAAATTGGCACACCCTGGTGAGCATGAGAAAGGAAGACCGGCCAAGGTTCGAAAGTGGATTGCAAGGTTGTATTCAGATCTGTCGATTGCAGATGAGTACAGCACCTCTGGAGTGAAAATTTCTCAAGCCATCAAACCACCTCCGGTAAGTATATACAGTCATGTTGTGATCAAAGTTAGCAGCAAGGAGCATTTATATGGAAGTAATCCAGTCATGGAAGTCGGTGTCCCTCTCTTTCTTGACTGTTGATAATTCCTCTGCAGAGAGAGTGTAATAGGGAACTTGCATGTTGACGTCACGAGTGGATGGACACGCCCACTTATGGTATCACGTACTACACTGCTCCATTGATGGGAATGGACGCCATTGCTCATCAACCACTTCTCCTATTTGCACGTGGAAGGATTCATTTTGTAGCTAAACATCTTGGCAGCCAATATCTCAAATCATTTTCCGCTATACGCTGGTTCACGGGCACAGTGCTTATAAACACTCACCTTGGTAGCCATTCCCAATACATATTCAGTGGAGCAGAATGGTACGTGATACCATAAGTGGGCGTGTCCATCCACTCGTGATGTAATCATGCAAGTCCCCTATTGTGTATATGTTCCCTTTTTGGGCGCTCCAGTTAACACATAAGTGGTTGCAACTTGCTATACATACATGTAGCCTTACGTATGTATGACTGTTACTTCTAGCCTGTGTAAGATACAATGTGATATGGACCCCTGTTGAAAGCAAATTCCTGTCATGGATTTGATTGTCGTCTCTCGACGACGTATGAATATATATTATACTAAAGAGAGTCTTCACTTGATATAACATTGCATCTCTAAGCCCACCTGTTCCTAATAATAGGAAGGTAGGAGGGGGAGGGTCTGGTCAAGTTGACAAATTTTGTTTTCCACAGAAGTTCAGAGGGGTGAATCTGATTGGTTGTTTGGCTAGTAATGACATTTGGAATGTTGACGGCCCATGTTTCCAATGCAAAGCTAGCCGACACTACATCAGAATATTGCCCGAGGTTATGATTACTACTGTATTTAGCCAACTGGTGTATTAGCAGGAGTACCACTTTGCACCGCTTATGAGCTCCTGATTTTAGACCTTTTTGTATTAAGTGCCGGATCGATGCAGTCGGGGAGCAGCAGCTGAAGCGGACGCAATCCGGGAGCAGCAGCTCTTCACAGAGAGCTGTCCGGCGCCGGATTACTCACGTAGGCGAACAAAGGGGAAGTAGCTGAGCGAGCGAAGCAAGCAAAGCTACTTGTAGTGTGATACTGTTATAGCTTGTTTTAGTTCGACTGTGCACTTTTGCACGTCCTTAAGCTGTAACTTTGCACCAGTCAATTACTATTCAGATTGGAAGCCACAGCATGCTACGTACATCCCATGATGGCCTTTTGTACCAACTTGATCAGACTATCCTCCTCCCGCTTTTTCATTTTAGGAGCAATGTGGATGTAAGAATTAGTAACTGTGAAACTGCATGTACACCTCTTTCAGGATACCCTCAAGAAGCAGCTGCAGAAGCAGAGCCAGCAGTTGGAAGCCAAGCTGCAGGAACAGGGTGGCCATCAAACTGATCAGTTGAAAGCAAAGCTGAAGGAACTTGGTGAGGAGATGGAGGAGCAATTTAAGGCCGATCTCAAGGAATACAGTGAAAAACACAGTGAGCAGTTTCAGGAAGCAGTCAGACAGCTTTCGGAGTGTCATAAGGTATACACAGTGTATTGGACTACGATATCAGGAGCGCAGAGCCGCCAAAGGCAGCGAAGGAGTGTCGAACTAGTATAGACATGTTGTTATCCCTCATGCCTTACGGTCATACGTACCTTATATGGAAGACCTTTTTACCGCACAAATTGTCTTTCACACTTTTACGTAATGGCCTCTTGCCGTATAAGGTAAACGTTTGGGGCACGTGAATACCTACTACTTCTGCTAGGGCGCGCATGCTGAGTTCGACGCTCCGTCGCTGCCTTCATACGCGAGCTCCTGACGATATACATTATGGAATGTACACCCACAAGTGATGGGAATGTGTGGCTTCAGACTCAGGGGTGTTTAGTGAGGACATGAAATTACTAGCCTTGTATACCCAGCCCACACGCGAATGCGGAAGTGGGCCTGCTGACACTTGACAAAAATTCCCATATATGCTGAGGTCAGCAGTCTTGATTTCGGGTAGGCGAATCACGTTCGTCCATTGCCAATTATTGCGTAGTAATTTTACCGCGTGAAAAGTGTAGCCGTGTGATAAAACCACTGTTCTAGCCTTCAAGACTCACCTCTGATTGCTCCTTGGGAAGGACTAGCCATCACCATCGGCTACCTGCTGCGTGAATTCGAATGCGTCCAAGTAATCGCTTACACGATTATGCTGACTGAGCACATACGGGAATTTAGCCAAGTGTCACCAGGCCCTTTTCCGCGTTCCACGTGTGGGCCTGGGTACGAGGCTATGAAATTACAGACTGCAATACTAACCAAATTAATGTAGTGTATTACATTGAGTTGTATCATCACCATTGTTGAGCATGTAATTTCAATGTTATGATGTAATATCACCCATGAATAATGATTACAAGCAGCTTTGTTTGCTTCACTTGCTTCAGCTGCTGCTTCCCGATGGTGTCCACTTCACTTCAGCTGCTACTCCCGATTGCATCTTGTTTTGGCTGCTTATCGCCGATTATGTACTTCAGCTTCAGCTGCTGCTCCACAATTTCGTGTGCTTCAGCTGCAGAATTCGAAGTAGTTCCACAAACATGCATTACTTTTAAGAGACATGTATGTATATCATCTAGTTTAAGATTGAACATTTCTTCAAAATGGGATCCCATTTGCAATGTTGCTATTCCATTTGATGTTAACCACCTTCAGGAACACGTAGAGGAGCAGACTGAACGGAGTCAGCAGCAATATTGGCAGTTGGAAAACAAGTTGAAAGAACAGAGTGATCAGTTGGAAGCTAAGATGAAGGAGCACAGTGAAAAACTGTTTCAGGAGGCAGTCAGACAGCTTTCAGAGTGTAATAAGGTATACACAGTATATTGCACTATACGTAGATGAAAAATTAGGAGTACCAACATATCAATCCACAAGTGATGGGAGTGTGTAACAACAGACTCTCATGCAAGTGGGAGGAGAAAGGTCCTGGTTTCCACTATTGTGCATGTATAAGCAGACGTAGCAAAACATTAGGAAATGTAAGGGGAGCAGTGAGAACTGAAAATCCAGAGAGAAAAAAGCCACGATTCATTATAAATATAATCCTGGAAGGTGGTCAGTTAAGAAGCAATGCAATAAAGTAGAGTAGTATATGCATAAGGGATAGGCCGCTCTGCTGGAAGGAACTACTAGCTACAATCATGCTCAACTTAAAATGTAAATTACGGTTATGCAAAATGGCTAGTTCCGTATAATATCAACCAACACTACAGGAGCAGGCAAAGCAGTCAGAGGAACAAGCAAAGAAGGTGGAGGAGCAGACTGAACAGCTGGCTGGTGAGGTTGCTTCCCTGAGGGAGGCACTTGAGAAACTTGTCGCCCAGATGGCTGCAAAGTGAAACCATGATGATTGTGAACTATAGCTTGGTCATCACGAAGTTAGCAGTAGCAGTGATGCTGTGGACTTGACATGTCCTGCTTTGTTTGCACTAGCTGTTTTGTCAAGGAAATCTGTCTCATGAATGTACAATTATGTCCCAAAAATGTTAATTCAGTTTTCAGAAATTCTTATTCACCATGTTCGCCATGTAATTTGTTTTCTTTTCTACTAACTTATAGACATCTATACTATCCTTTTTTGGCCATAGTGATTGTACAGATCATCATTGAAAGGTGGAAACACTTTCCGAGCAAATTATTACAAGCAAAACCACCAGGCTGCAGTGAGGGTCGGGGCGATGTTTCTTGGCTTGAAGTACTATAATAGCCGTGAAGAACAGCTAGCTAGCCCCATCCTCCGTGCCTATATGCCTCTGATTCTCTAATAATCTCTATCATGCATGAAAGACTGCATGTGATCCTGCAGACCAATTAAGTCTTGATTTCACAATAATTATTATTATTATATTCTGTAGAATCATACTGCAATCCTATTGGTCACTGCAGTGCTTATTCCCATGGAATAATTCACAATATTCCACGGCTGAACATGACTTTTACAAGACAACAACAATAATGTGTGTTGTCTAAAAACAAACTTGACATGTGGACATGTAATTACCTACTGTAGCTAGGTAAGTACAGAGTAATTGCACAACAATCGCTGTATGATAGCTACTATAATTATGCATTCATTGCTGAAGTTCTGAATATAATAAAACAATTATTGCACGCTTCTGTGTTGGATATCCGATTTATTACTACCCTCGGAATGCAATATTCCACTCGGCCTTTGGCCTCGTGGAATATTGCATTCCTCGGGTAGTAATAAATCTTGATATCCAACACAGAAGCGTGCAATAATTGTTTAATGAAAGTAAAGTTGCTTGATCTCAGCTATCACCTATACCCCCCTCCCCCAATACAATTTCAATTTCCTTATTCCGCCCATGCATGCACAGTGCATTGTTCGAGAATTCTTATTGGTCAAATGCCTCATTTTGGTCAAGTTGGTGGCGCATGCATATGGCATGCAGTCAAAATCTTGGTGACTGGCTCTGCAAAATCTAACGCTGGGTGATGTGTGGTCACGCGCCTTGAATGTAGAATCTTGCCCGTGCGAGACCGCGAAGTCGGTTAACATACTGTGTTCTGATTGGTCAATGTAGACAACCGGTGCTTTTTTGGCGGGAATTTAGAAATCCTTGTTGCGCACGATGGACTTAGCAGAGACCGCTGTTGGGCGTGTGACTGGTGAGAGGTAAAAGGACGCTGTGTCCTCAGAATAGTTATTCCAGATTGTGGATTTCATCATCTCTCCTGTCACCCATTGTTCAACAGCTTACAGCGAAAATGGGGAAATTCATGACGCCAATACCATCCTTCGTCCTCATGACGCCCTCCTCCACAAAACCCACTGTCTATTCTCCTCGAGTCCTCTCACCCATCTCCCTGTTGTCGCCAGCTATGACGCCTAAGAGTCCACTGTATTTTCCCACTTCCCCTCCAGCATACAAAGACATCGATATCCTGAGCATGTTGTACTTGGGAGGAGTACCCCAAGTTGCTGAGAGAATCATCTCCCACCTCAGCCCAGCTGACCTCTGCAGCTCTCAGCAAGTCTGCACAACGTGGAATCATCTTGTCTCCTCTGGTGCCCTACTCATGAGCAAAGTCAACACCTATCACAGGCAGTGCAAGGAGAATGCAGAAAACCTGCACAAGACTGAAGAACCAATGGAGACTACAGTATCTCCAGTTAAGCGGAGACCACTTGCTGTGTTCACCCCCAACACACAGTCACATTTCCAGACGGCAAAAACAACATCCTCAATTCCATTGAAGGACAAATGTTTCAAGCCCTGGCACGAGGGGGAGAGTAGTGAGAGAGTGAACCCCAGCAAAAGACCCAGGCAGTCAGAGGCCATCTGTTGCACCAAGAAGAGCAAAAAGAGGCTACGCAGGCTGTGAACTCAGACTTACATGCATCAAACAACTTGGCTGAAGTATACCTCACCTTACACGGTGCAGACGACTAGCCTCACTCCGCGCCAGCCTCCAGTCATTTGCTGTGAAGATGACAGCCTGTGCTGGCTGTGCACACAGAACACCACTGAAGACCAGAACTATAATAATTATGCCTGTGTACAAGTCTGTGCACAACAATAATTGACATGCTCCCAAAATGTTTTGAAGTCAACTACAATAACTGTGAATGCCGGCATACAGTATAGTACATTGTAAGCATGGCATACCAATAAATGGCAATAATGTAGGAAATCCTTTCCAACCTCCAGTTTAATCACATGGCATGCAATATCAATAATTGGAAGTCGGAAACCTGGGAACGGGAACATGCAATGCTAAAGTTAATCCCAGCCCTGTCATCTGGAACTCGACAACAAGGGCCCTAGCCAAACCTCTGAACTTCTATATTTTTGTATTATTATGCTTACAGTTTCAAGGTAAAAGTTGGCCTGGTCTTTTTGATGTAAAAAAAATCATATAATTACATCCCGTAACAACAGAATCTGATGCATGCATATGTGCCATAGCTACAAACTATAACATCCTAGAAAGTAGAGCCGCTATGGCTTTATTATCTATGCTGACATGAACACGGAAAGATATCTATAAAGAAAGAGGCATTCTTTCAAATGAACATCAACCTGGGAAACATAAACAGAATCATAGTTGGAATGGACAACAAGATAAAACATGCATTGCAGGGCCTGCAAAACAGTACACATAGTGCCTTTGCGGACCATCTTGTTGGCCTATATGATGTCCATGGTACCACGGCATTCATCACCAGCAGCATAATATAAGCATATTTCACCTTCAACGTCTGTATCTCACGCTGCACCCTCCAGACCTCATTGCACTGAGATAAGCAGATATATATAACTTGTGTATCAAACCACTAACCATAGATTGAGTGTGCTAGCTAACTATGAGTAATGATGAAACTATCAACGAACATGCAGTTGACAGTCCAACTCATTATATCACCACAAGTATTTACTGCAAACAAACACAATTGCATGCATGGGGTGGTGGCTTACTATAGGTGTGTGCTAAGGACTGGAGGAAGGTCCATGCAGCAAAACGAAATGAGGTCATGTACCAAGGTGGTAAGGCTGGTGAGCTGTTCCCGGCCCTCTGCTTCAGAACGAGACACATCCAATGTCGTCTCTGGAGCTGTAATTATGTGAATGTGTGATGCATGTGTTGGGGGCAGTTGTGTGCACATGAATAGCAGAAAGGCTCAATTTCCAAGTCAGCATGAGCTTACAGCCTCAAGAAACCATGATCCGATTACTTTCTATGTTCTAGCAACTGAGTTATTATACTGTTATGGGATGTAAGCAATATTTAGCTATGTTAGCTATGTAACTGGTGTGGGTTGATAGTGAGTATATTGTGCAGAAAGGACTGTAAAAGTCTGATGGAATTTGGTGATATATTAGGATAATACAACATCAGAAGCAGATTTGCAAATGGCTACACCACCAAGAATGCACAAACCCCAAATTATATAATACTCACATGAAATCACACAGGTCATCAAAGAAAGTGAAGGAATGCCAATAACACAGCTCAGGACTGAGGTGAGTGCCACAAATATTCATTAGCTATTTGGTGCTTGCAACACCAAGTAACCACCAAATGTTCAATATAGCTATTTTGGGCTTGAAACACCAAGTAACAACCAAATGTTTGGTGCTTGTAACAACCCTCTTTCCATCCTAAATTTCCTTCTAGTAAGCTTTATAATTTTACACTAAAGGAGTGGTCTAATTAGCATTTTCACAAGCTTTATAGCCTCGTTCCCAGCGAGCCCCTGCATGGGAATGAAGCTAAAGCTTTATATAGCCACTTCTTTCAGCTTTAGTTACTTATTTTCTGGCTTCACTAACTTCCAGGGTTTGTGGTGATGATGTTTCTGGTTACTTGATTTGGGAAGATAGTTTTCCATTTTCAATATTGCAGAACTGAATAGATTTTGTCCATGAGCTTCTGAGACATATATAATTATAGCGTTCACATCTAGCCAATTCCTCCTGCTTTGCAATGTGTGCATATAATGTGCAGGGATTGATTGCTGAGTTGTGACAGTGGGTTTGTTTAGGCTGGGAGGTTGAATTTCATCAAGTTGCATGTGGGGATTTAATGGAACATGCAAGACATCTGACTTGCATGGATGTGACTGGGAGTCAGCATTCCTCAATGCAAGCCACTTGATGTGGATCTAAATTCAGACGGCAAACAATTTATATTTCTTGATGTGTTGAAATCATTGGAGCTGTGCTCCCTTAATTGGAAGGGGCAGTGACTACATGGGTCTCTCCGTGGTCAATTACTGTGTAGTATAGTAGAGTTGGAAGATTATTCTGCAGCAAGTTATCACCATGCATGCAAGAACTAATGGAGTACCAGGATAACAGGCACATACCAGATTACTCACAGCTATCATGACAAATCCAACTATACAATGGGGTGGGTATAAGCAGCAGGTGTCTCTGCTGGATTTGTGGGTTGTCAGGGGCTAGTGATGAGACCAACAGGCAGTGCAGTGCAAAGCACATTTCGAGAGCCAATTCAGCTAGCTGAAAAGCAAAGGGGAAAACAGTTTCCGGGCTCTGCGCAGATTGCTCAGCACTTCGGCAGTGGCCCCCCACCTTTTGCATGGTTCTGCCACCTCTGACATGAATCGAATGTGAAATGTACGATGATCCTTAGAATAATGAGACGCATGATTGTAAAATATAAGTGGTTGAATCAAGTACTGTTCTGAGTGGGGTGGGCTATGTAATGATTCATTCACCTGTACTGTTTCTGAGTGGGTGGGGCTATATACTGCTCAACCTGTGCTTCAGACTGCATGTGTGGGACTTTATACGGTTCCACCTTGCATCCATGTACCTGAGTATATAAGGCATTTTACTCTTATGCCTATATGTATTATTATACCAGGAATTAACTGTAGCACCCATTAATACCTTAAGTATACTATGCACATAAGAGGTGCCTCATGGCGAGCAGGCCCATTTCCTCTACAGTAACTGTCTGTCACCTCTCTGTTCCAATATCCCCTTCTCTTTGCCACCTTTTCCACTGAGCCCTTTCATGTCTCTTGGTTCTTTGATGGCTTGCTATGAAACGGGAGTAAACCGGTAACAAGGAGGCTGTCTCATTGTGGCATAAGCAGTAAGTAGCTATAAAGGAAGTATAAGGTGACAATCAGAAGCATACTCGCAAAACAAAAGCACTGGCTGTTTTAATCACACACTATTATTTGAGACATAAAGGCCAGATCTTCTTTGTAGCAATCAGAAGTTTGGGATGGGCGAATAGGGACAAGAGTGCATGAGGCACCAAATAGCAAAAATGTGCTACTGAGGGTAATAGGTGGGTGTAATTGTATTCATGTTTTTACAGCTTAAATTACCTGTATATGTACCCAATGACTAGTGTTATACGTGCAGCTGGCTAATTGTAATCATTGTGTCATTGTGTGAGTGTGGTTTCATGCTGTGTATTTGCTACTTAGACATGCTTTTACAGCTCAAATTACCAATACACGCGCTCAATCAAAACAAGCTAAGTGCTCCTCCTAGGATGTTACTGTGGTAACAGGGAGACTCATTGTGGCATAAGCAGGAAGTGATATACTACTACATAGAAATGGCTAGCTAGTTGCCAGTATAAAGAGGAGTGGGTAGAGGTAATGATGAGCCTTAAGGAGGTGGATTCGTGACATTTAGCTATAGTGCTAGAATAGTGGGGTGTGCATACTTCAGAGCAACTTCATTCCTTTTATCTGTGAGCAAGAACAGTATAATCTAGGCTGTGAGTCACACTCCCCTCAGCCTCAGGTGGCAAGGCACGTGTTCAGAATTGCATCTCAGGCAGTCACATGGGTGCATGAAGAGTCAGAGATCTGCTATGTATACATCATCTTCTGCTTGCAGGTCATTGATGTTTGTATTGTCTCAAGGTCTATAGTTAAACGGAGGAAGTGGCCTTCAAAAATAGATAGCTTTAAAACTTTGGTAAGTGAAGCCCAGGAGCTAGATACTGTCAGAAAAGTGGCCTTGACCTTGCGTGCAGACTACTGAATCCCATCAGGACCATTGACTTTCGATCTAGACCCTTAACCCAATACCTACTACTGTTAACAGCTTAGAGAAGCAGAAGAGCATGTGCAAAGTAATATTAAACCTCCTGTATAATTATTTCTCATATGGGGTTATATATAGGAATATATAGGAAATAGTGGTCGCAAGTGTATAGAGTACTTCTAAGACCACGTCTCAAATTTTCATCTGTTTCACTGAGTTCCTCTAGCTCAAATTCTAGTAGCCTCGTTCTCAAGCCCGCCATGCAGCTGTTTGTTGTTGGCAGTCTAGGGTAGAGCTGAGTCGACTCCTAGGAGAGATACAATATCTCCTACGTATGGTGGGATTCGAACCATATGGTTATTCTCTGGGCCCATTTGGCTACTACAGGGTGTGTTGCATTAACTTAAGGTAGCATTATACCTTTACCGTCAGGGTACCTTTAACCATCAGGGCTACCTTAAGGTAGCATTATACCTTTACTGTCAGGGTACCTTTAACCATCAGGGCTATCTTAAGGTAGCATTATACCTTTACCGTCAGGGTACCTTTAACCATCAGGGCTACGTACAACATCTTGCACTGTGTAATTGATCTGTATGGACTGATCCATCAGTTGCTTTCTATAGTGGATCAGTTAACTGTGGAGGCTCAGAATGATTCGAACACTTCAAGAAATAACTGCATTCAGCATGTTGGATCTGTCCCATCAGACATTCAATTTGTTGCAGAAGAATGTTGTTACATACTCAGTGCACACTGGTACTAGATCGAAGTCTTGATGGTGTACTGCAACGTTGAGTAGAGTCTCTAATAGTGCTCAACTCAGGCTTTGTCCTAGGTTTGAATCTCACTACAGTATAAAGCATTTGGTTTTTCTGTTGATAATATTGATTATAGGTGAAGCATGTATCAAGTAAACAATATTCTAAGAAAATCATATAGTATGACATTCCAGCAAAAGCATACACTTTGTAGCATGTTCCAGAAACATGTCAATCAAGTACTCAATTCACAGGAGATCGTCTAAACTGGTACGCAAATCTTACATACTTAATGTAGTCATATAATTATATCTATTAATATGCAATCCCATTATTCAAGATGTTGTTGATTTACTTTGTATCAAGCAAATCCAGTGGAGACCGAAGTTCCTGAAGATCAACTACATATGTGAAACGGATGGATTAGTTCCGTGCTGGTGTTCTGGGTTCCCTGGGTGGCCATTATTGTTATCCTCACCGTTTACATGCCACTTTTTGTTTCCTTGTTGTATCTGACGCCCGCGCTGAATGTATTGCACTTTGATTAATTGTATTTGTTGGAAGATGTGGTATAGCTGACAATCCCTACAAATGTCAGGAAAGCTAAGATATATCCAACAGCAGCCTGGTTTCCATCAGACAGGCTCACATGATGAGTCGCAACAGCAAGGACACCAAGGTTGAGAATGAATGAAAGCTCAAGAGCATTCAGCTTTTGTATAAACCATCTCAGAAATTCCGAATGCTACAGATACTGCAAGAGCAGTGGTTTTGCTTGTAGGGTGCATACTACAATACAAAAAGGAAATAACATGAAGGTTAAGTTAACACTATCGTTGCCTTGGTTACATCAGTGAACGATCTACGATGGTAACAAAGCTTCTTGGCTCCAATGCAGTTCCTGCTCTGGCAACCCTATTTCTCCTGTCCTATATAAAGCTCCTGCGGACTATCAATGCTGCTCTCTCCCTAACCTTCCTTTACTACCCGTATGGGTGCGAAGTTGTCTGGATTCAAGATGCAAACATTCCCTTGACTAAGTACATCTTTCTTGCGTTGGTGGTACTAGTGTTCTTGCTCTTCCTGTTTGTTCCATACACATCACTGTTGCTACTAGGCCAATGGATACAACCCTAAATCTCATCTCCGCCTTTTATCGTGGCTCAGGAATCACAAATTCGGAAGGCAATCCTGGATTCCTACTATGCACCCTACAATCACCCAAATGTAAACTGGGAACACAAACTCTAGACAAATCCTGGAAAATCCATCCTAGAAACAGGTTTAAATACCGAGGTCAAGGTTTAAGCATGCTATGAAGATATCAGCTGGATTACTTGAAGATTGTGGAATGAAGATGTGATGATTTGCTGCAACTATGTTGGCATAAAAGATCAGCCCATGAAGAGTCCCACTGGCTACAGTAAGCTGGAGAAGAAAACTTAAGATGACTAAGAGTACACCTGCAAGTGCAAATGGAATAAGCAGAGCAAGATATTTGTTACTGCACTTCTCACATTGTGAGCTTCCAAGCACAAGACTAGGTCCTTCCTTGCATTTCCCACACAGCAGACCAGAGCGGTTGAAATTGCATTGATTGTTGGGATCTTTTAGGTTGATATGCTTGTCCTCTCTGATGCAATAATCAAAGGGACAGTGACAGTGATGAATATATCCCTCTGCATGGAATTGTTTTGTTGTATGATACGCCCAACCGAAGGTATAGATTTTGCTCCACCAGTTAGTATGCATGGACTGTCTATATGTCACAGGTATTGACCACAGCCAGATTCTGTGGTCACAAACACGGAAATCAGACAGCTCAAATCATCATGGGACAGCTCTCAAATATAATGTTCACAGTAAGGTGAATGGTATTTCCTGATCTATTGCTTGGATAGAGCTCCAGTTGATTGAAGATGCTCACTGGAGTTACAGGAACTTTCTGCTGGTGCAGTTTCTTCCTGTCTCATAAACGATGCATTGTTTCTGATGCATAGGAATCCTGGTCTCTACCAGAACGTACATCACCAAGGATTAAAGTATATAGGAACTGCAATGTCTGACTGATCAACTGCAATTGCAGACACCTGAATGTCTTGGCCATAATAAAATCTTCTTGACTGGACCACTTCAGTGCAGTTGTGTTCACTGCTATTACAGAAGCAAATGTGGGTTGGATCAGATGAAATAGAATACCTGTGTCTTTCTCTCCACTTGGTAAAATAGAGCTGTTAAAAAGTCCAATGTATTTGTGTACCTCATGCAGTGATGTGAAGTTGCACAGGCTCAACAAACCACCATACACTCCCCCTCATTCCAGCAGAATTGTTCTCAAATACTAGTGTTTCCAGATCGGAGTATTGTTCTTCCCCTAGCATATGAAAGAAGCATTTGCTCCGAGAGGAGGTGTGTAGAGAGAAGAACTGACCTGAGCTGGGCACATCAACAACATAAATTGCTCCACCAAACTCAGTTGCTTGATTGGACTTGAAAGTGTGCACATGCAGTTGGATAAAGGCTGGTGTTTGAGTACTGGTCCGAATGAAGTGCTCCACCTTTTGTGTGAGAAATTGTTTAATGAGATATCATTGCAGATTTTGCAGCTAAAGCAAAGCTGTGGATAGCTAGTTTTGGAGTTTATTAAAATCTCACTACCCTCAGATTGGACTGCACCACCATATTTAGCCGAGTTATTCACAAAGAAGCTGCTTCCTTGGAAGATCAGGTAGTGAAGGGTGTGTGAATTGCTCCAACTTGTGTGCTCATGGAGCTAAGCTACTCCCAATCAATATTTATACTGCTGTGTATTGCAAACACCAAGCTGCCTTTAGATCCTGCTGAGTTAGCCATAAAAACTGCTTTGCCACTAAGTTCCACTACACAGGCTTTAGCATAGATTGCTCCTCCGTCAAAGCTCACTATATGGTTCATGAAAGAGTTGTTTGTTGTTTCCACTTATTTGCACTGTACTGTCATCTTTGTACAGCCCTCCACCACTATGTGCTGAATTGTTGTTTAGCACTGTGGATCCATCCAAGAGTAGTGCACTGCCTGCTGTTGCAAATCCTCCCCTTGAAATCTGGCAGAATTACCAACGGATATGAACGTGTTGTTCCCAAGTAGATATACTGTGGAAGCATATGCAAAGATTCCTCCCCCCTCATAACTTGCAATCGAGTTAACAAAACTATTGTTTCTATTCACGGTTAGGTTGCTGTTATCCAACCAGATTCCTCAACCACTGACATGAGCAAGGTTCTTCTTGTATGTGTTCTTTCCGTCAAGGTCTAGAGTGCTGTTGACTGTGGCGTATATCCCTCCTCCTTCATTTGCTGAGTTGGTAAGAAATGATTTTTACCAACACATGCCTCCACTCTGAAAGAGAGCAAAGTTTCCCTTGACAAAATTGTGCCCATTAGTGTTCAAAGTATTATTGATTATTGTCCAAGTAGATCCCCCACCATTTTGTGCAGTATTATTTGCCATTGTGATGTTCCCACTATAATTTAGGTGCCTACTGTCTGCATAGATTCCCCCACCATCTACTTCAGCCGTATTTTCAGCAATGGACATGGACTCCACCACCATAAGTAGCTGAGTTACCATTGAAAGTGGAATTCCCACTTATACTCACCTTGCTGTTGAACTCTACAGAGATTCCTCCACCAAAATAGTGCTGGTACCAGTGAAACTGAGATTACTCCTCTCGACATAGACACCACCTCCTAAGCACTTGGGATCATTAAAGTTACAGTCTTGATTTGAGCATTTCCTACAATTATTGAAGAAGGTGTTGTTTCCTGCAAGGACTATCATTTAACACAAGAGCAGTACCAAAGCCATCCTGGAATGTACAATTGACAATCTAAGTAATCTCAATCAACTCCATATACACTCCAAGAAATTTGTTGTAAGCAGTAAGGTAACCAATGTCAGGACGATGAACCTGATATGAACTTGATAAGTTCTGATGCAGTAAGCAATTTAAGTCAAGCCAATAATCCTCACCCTTGAGATGTTGCTGAAGGCAATACCGACATAGGCTCACACTTGACCATAGTTGATATTGTGCTGGAATCAGTGGAATGCCATAGCTAGGATTTCCAATTGTTGGATGTTGTATATTATATGTCCAAGTTTGCACCGAGAGTATGAATACCAGCTGAAAATTGCAGTGTGACTACTGAATCATGCAAATAGTTCTCATGGTCTTGGCAACTCAGATAGGGTGTAGCAGGGGTACATGAGGCATGGTGTGTTAGTTGATGTTAGTCTCACATGAGGAACTCCTCCATAGGTCTCTGAAAGGAGGGTCAGCAAAAGGACGGTCGCAACTACAGTGAATGTCCCCTGGTAGGGAGCCATCGTGTTGTACAAGCTGTTGGGAAGATAAAATTTAGCTAATCACTGTAGTATAGTTTGATGTCCTTGTGCACAACCAGACATTCCTCCAATGATATAAATTTTAGCTACTCCAAATTGTACCAAGATTTCTGCACATTGTGATTTGTGCTGCAAGGCAGTCAAAAAATTCTTCAGAACTACGTATCACCCCTACTTGAGAGGCTTGGTTGGAGGTAGCATACACGAACACTTACATTTTGGAATGACCGTAAATTTACCCAGAGAATACCCTCCATTTGGGAGTGAAGTACAGACACATCGTAATCAAGCAATAGGTTTGAGTTCACTACTAAGATACAGACTCCTCCAGACCAGACCGTCTATGTGTGCCTCTGAACTGATTCAGTGTCTTCTGCTTTTGATGAAGTGCTAAACTGCTTCTGATGTTGTATTATCACCAGAACAGTCCTTTCTGCACAATACTCACTGTCGCAATTTTCAACCCACACCAGTTGCTCTATAGTCATGAGTCATACAGTAACATTGGCCTGCTGTCTCTGTCATGAGAAACATTCATTCATAGCTAATTAATTACAGCTTACATCCCGTAACAACAGTTAGATGTATAATTCTATTAGCAATACGTGTGCCATACAAACTGACATTAACCCGGAAAAGCATTCTATAAAGAAATGGACTTAACCTTTGAAATAAACATCAACATCATGGCATGAGATACATAAACAGTAAGATTCTTCTTGGAATGGACAATTGGACATCCAAATAAACATGCAATGGCCTGAAAAACAGCGGTGCCTTTTTGTCTTTTTGGCCTATATATATAATGTCCATGCATGGTATCACCATGCAGCATGCACCACAGCTTAAGGGTAGCTACAAGTCTGTGCCTCCAAGCCTCATGCCCTGAGATTTAATGCACAGTCATATTAATTTATGTATAATCATAAAAATCCGAGTGTGAAAGCTGGCTATTATTAATGGCTTTGCTTCATATAGACTATACTTTGAATGCTGAGCTGACTGTTATGTTATATATCACCTCTATATCCAAGGAGGTCATCTCCACAGTACCATCTTCTCTTCCCCAGTCTTCATGCACCTTCCGAGTAAAGAGTAATTAGAAAGTGGTCATCATCCGCACCATTATTGGTTGTTTCTTCATGTAAGAGTCACGAAATATATGGCTTCCTCGTGTAAGAGTAAAGATACACTTTGTCTAGTGTGTCTGCTGTGTCCAGTGTGTCTGCTGTGTCCAGTGTGTCTGCTGTGTCCAGTGTGTCTGCAGTGTCCAGTGTGTCCAGTGTGTCTGCTGTGTCCAGTGTGTCTGAGTGTGTCTGCTGTGTCCAGTGTGTCCAGTGTGTCTGCTGTGTCCAGTGTGTCTGCTGTGTCTGAGTGTGTCTGCTGTGTCCTGTGTGTCTGCTGTGTCCAGTGTGTCTGCTGTGTCCAGTGTGTCTGCTGTGTCCAGTGTGTCTAAGTGTGTCTGCTGTGTCCAGTGTGTCTGCTGTGTCCAGTGTGTCTGCTGTGTCTGCTGTGTCCAGTGTGTCCGTGTGTCTGCTGTGTCCAGTGTGTCTGCTGTGTCCAGAGTGTCCAGTGTGTCTGCTGTGTCCAGTGTGTCTGCTGTGTCTGCTGTGTCCAGTGTGTCTGCTGTGTCCAGTGTGTCTGCTGTGTCTGCTGTGTCCAGTGTGTCTGCTGTGTCCAGAGTGTCCAGTGTGTCTGCTGTGTCCAGTGTGTCTGCTGTGTCTGCTGTGTCCAGTGTGTCTGCTGTGTCCAGTGTGTCTGCTGTGTCTGCTGTGTCCAGTGTGTCTGCTGTGTCTGAGTGTGTCTGTTGTGTCCAGTGTGTCCAGTGTGTCTGCTGTGTCCAGTGTGTCTGCTGTGTCAGTGTGTCTGCTGTGTCCAGTGTGTCTGCTGTGTCCAGTGTGTCTGCTGTGTCCAGTGTGTCTGCTGTGTCCAGTGTGTCTGCTGTGTCCAGTGTGTCTGCTGTGTCTGAGTGTGTCTGTTGTGTCCAGTGTGTCCAGTGTGTCTGCTGTGTCCAGTGTGTCTGCTGTGTCAGTGTGTCTGCTGTGTCCAGTGTGTCTGCTGTGTCCAGTGTGTCTGCTGTGTCCAGTGTGTCTGCTGTGTCCAGTGTGTCTGCTGTGTCCAGTGTGTCTGCTGTGTCTGCTGTGTCCAGTGTGTCTGCTGTGTCCAGTGTGTCCAGTGTGTCTGCTGTGTCCAGTGTGTCCAGTGTGTCTGCTGTGTCCAGTGTGTCTGCTGTGTCCAGTGTGTCTGCTGTGTCCAGTGTGTCTGCTGTGTCCAGTGTGTCTGCTGTGTCCAGTGTGTCTGCTGTGTCTGCTGTGTCCAGTGTGTCTGCTGTGTCCAGTGTGTCTGCTGTGTCCAGTGTGTCTGCTGTGTCAGTGTGTCTGCTGTGTCCAGTGTGTCTGCTGTGTCCAGTGTGTCTGCTGTGTCCAGTGTGTCTGCTGTGTCCAGTGTGTCTGCTGTGTCCAGTGTGTCTGCTGTGTCCAGTGTGTCTGCTGTGTCCAGTGTGTCCAGTGTGTCTGAGTGTGTCTGCTGTGTCCAGTGTGTCTGCTGTGTCCAGTGTGTCTGCTGTGTCTGCTGTGTCCAGTGTGTCTGCTGTGTCCAGTGTGTCCAGTGTGTCTGCTGTGTCCAGTGTGTCCAGTGTGTCTGCTGTGTCCAGTGTGTCTGCTGTGTCCAGTGTGTCTGCTGTGTCCAGTGTGTCTGCTGTGTCCAGTGTGTCTGCTGTGTCCAGTGTGTCTGCTGTGTCTGCTGTGTCCAGTGTGTCTGCTGTGTCCAGTGTGTCTGCTGTGTCCAGTGTGTCTGCTGTGTCAGTGTGTCTGCTGTGTCCAGTGTGTCTGCTGTGTCCAGTGTGTCTGCTGTGTCCAGTGTGTCTGCTGTGTCCAGTGTGTCTGCTGTGTCCAGTGTGTCTGCTGTGTCCAGTGTGTCTGCTGTGTCCAGTGTGTCCAGTGTGTCTGCTGTGTCCAGTGTGTCTGCTGTGTCCAGTGTGTCTGCTGTGTCCAGTGTGTCTGCTGTGTCCAGTGTGTCTGCTGAGCCTGCTGTGTCTGCTGTGTCTCAGGTGCTTATGGCATGTTGGTGTCTTGATGCAGGTGCCCGCGTTGTACATGTGGTGTCTACCCCTGTTAAAATCAAATAGGCTACCTAGCTCATTTGAGTGGTCAGACTCCATTACACAGTAGCTATACTATCCACCCCCTCCCTCCCTGTCCAGTTAATGATGTATACAATGTTCAAACTTCTTGCCAGATAGATATGATGTCGAATAAGCATTGTTCTTATAACCCAAATCTCGAAAAAAGGAACTACTATAAATAGTTTTAAATATAATAATAATATATATGTATAGTGATGTAATGGTATGGTTGAAGGTATACAGCAGTAACTTGTATAACTAGTTACGTTCTAGAGTGCATGTGCTGAACTTTAGACTGGACTTGATGGATGGTCTTCTCTCGAAATACAACAGAATGTGGTAGAGGACATGAACAGAACAATGATGAAGAATAATAAACTATATCGTTGTACAGTTTGGTTATACATGTAGTACTTGCGTCTTTGTATTCACTGGACTGGGATACTTCCATTACAATTATCGTCTCAAAGTCTGACCATATAGCATCAGATAAAGATTCTCCTCTATCAATTGCAAATTTCTTGCTGGTAGGTAATTGAAGTTGCAGTGTGTGCATCAAGACACCAACATGCCATAAGCACCTGAGACACTGCAGACACAGCAGGCACAGCAGACACACAGGACACAGCAGACACACTGGACACAGCAGACACACTGGACACAGCAGACACACAGGACACAGCAGACACACTGGACACAGCAGACACAGCAGACACAGCAGACACACAGGACACAGCAGACACACTCAGACACAGCAGACACACTGGACACAGCAGACACACTGGACACAGCAGACACACTGGACACAGCAGACACACTCGACACACTGGACACAGCATACACAGCAGACACACTGGACACAGCAGACACACTGGACACAGAAGACACAGCAGACACAGCAGACACACAGGACACAGCAGACACACTCAGACACAGCAGACACACTGGAAACAGCAGACACACTGGACACAGCAGACACACTGGACACAGCAGACACAGCAGACACATTGGACACAGCAGACACACTCAGACACACTGGACACAGCAGACACACTCAGACACACTGGACACAGCAGACACAGCACACACTGGACACACTGGACACAGCAGACACACTGGACACAGCAGACACACTCAGACACAGCAGACACACTGGACACAGCAGACACAGCAGACACACTCAGACACACTGGACACAGCAGACACACTGGACACACTGGACACACTGGACACAGCAGACACACTGGACACAGCAGACACAGCAGACACACTCGACACACTCAGACACACTGGACACAGCAGACACAGCAGACACACTGGACACAGCAGACACACTGGACACAGCAGACACAGCAGACACACTCAGACACACTGGACACAGCAGACACAGCAGACACACTGGACACACTGGACACAGCAGACACACTGGACACAGCAGACACACTGGACACAGCAGACACACTCAGACACAGCAGACACACTGGACACAGCAGACACACGGACACACTGGACACAGCAGACACAGCAGACACACTCAGACACACTGGACACAGCAGACACAGCAGACACACTGGACACACTGGACACAGCAGACACACTGGACACAGCAGACACACTGGACACAGCAGACACACTCAGACACAGCAGACACACTGGACACAGCAGACACACTGGACACAGCAGACACACTGGACACAGCAGACACACTGGACACAGCAGACACACTGGACACACTGGACACAGCAGACACAGCAGACACACTGGACACAGCAGACACACTGGACACAGCAGACACACTGGACACAGCAGACACACTCAGACACAGCAGACACACTGGACACGGCAGACACACTCAGACACAGCAGACACACTGGACACAGCAGACACACTGGACACAGCAGACACACTCAGACACACTGGACACAGCAGACACACTCAGACACACTGGACACAGCAGACACAGCAGACACACTGGACACAGCAGACACACTCAGACACACTGGACACAGCAGACACAGCAGACACACTGGACACAGCAGACACACTGGACACAGCAGACACACTCAGACACACTGGACACAGCAGACACAGCAGACACACTGGACACAGCAGACACACTGTACACAGCAGACACACTGGACACAGCAGACACACTAGACAAAGTGTTTCTTTACTCTTACACGAGGAAGCCATATATTTCGTGACTCTTACATGAAGAAACAACCCTATTATTTTACAATTTCGACATTTCAACCACTCTTTGCTGGTTTTCTTCAGGCAATTGCCTGAAGAAGGGAGGGGAAGGAGATCGTTGTCGACCACTCTTTGTTGGTCTTTTTCAGGCAATTGCCTGAAGAAGACCAACAAAGAGGCAATTGCCTGAAGAAGATCAACAGAGTGGTTGAAACGTATTTTCAAATTTGGAAATCTCGACTGGTGTAAGTCTGACTAACCAGCACTACATTCGAAAAACGCCAGTACCATGACCTTTTCCGAACATACACCAAGTGTTTTCAAACATTATTCCCAAGTGGCATGGGGTCTGGGCACCCATGCACCGTACTCTACTCGCCTCCGGAACAGCATTTGGAGTCAATTACAATTGAGGACAGCAACAAATAGATAGATAGATTTTGCAGTTAGGATAGCTGTATCTATCTACACAGGGACCCTGTCAGGGTGCAGCTAGGTTTACAAATAGCTAGCTATACAGGAGTAAAAAAACCATTTGAAACGGTAAAGAGATGTAGCTAGCTATATGGATATCAGAAAGCAAAAAAGCATGTAGCTAGACAAGCCTACGGAAGATAGCTAGCACAGAACAGTTCAGTATACAACCCCACCCTACAGATCTTTTGACATAACATATTGCTGTAGCTATAGATACAAGCCACTACACTGTGTTTTATGCTACATGTACATGCATAATTATAGCTAGCTAGTTCTCATCCCTAGCTGCGTTCTGCTATGCCCGAAATCTCATGCATGAAATTTTTACTGTTTTTGTTCTACCTTAGCCGTGCTAGCTATGTCACCTTTGTAGCAGCAGGCGGATGCACGAGCAGCAAAATAACATGCAATGGCTAGGGCACGGTTAGGGTGTGGTTACATGTAGGTTGGGCTAGGGGTTAATATGTTCGGAAAGTTGGCGCCTTGATCATGGACACTGAGGTTCCCATCGGAAAACTAACTATGTCGTTTGGAACGAAATCAGTAGCCGAGGTCGGCGAGTGGCTGAAGAGAGAAGGGTTTAGTGACGAAGTGGTGAAGATGTTTGAAGGTATAGCTAGCTAATTCACCGGTCCTAGCTAGCTAGCTATAAACTCATATGGTTGACATAATTTTGACCCCAGCTTCAGCCATTTTGATCCATTGAAACCAGTTCATTTCTTACCACTCGATCCCAACTTTGATTTAAATTGCAGTGGCCCAGAAGTTGGGTTCATATAGCCTCTTCATTAGTGGCTTGATAGCCACTTGATTCACTTTGCAATAGCTAACTCTTGTTTCTGCCATCCAACATATCAGTCTTCTGTCAGTTGCTTATTTTTGACCATAATATTATGAAGAAAGGCCTGTGAGTGTAGGAAAGAGCAGTCTTGGTCCACGCTTGTTGTGGGCACTAAGAACTGCCAAGTGAGTATCGAGCTTCACGATGTTGTGAAGCTTATTAAGGCCTTTATCGGTGAAAAACCCGCTACCCATTTCGGAAGCTTTCGTTGCTCTATCCGTTCATCTATGAGTGCTTTAGGTGATGCCGGGTGGACACACTTCAACTTGATGTACGAAGTAATTCATGCAAATCGGTTTGTATCTCTCGAGGGCTTATCTCTGTATGTGCAGCGTTTCATGCTTGTGTTGTGCTTACTCTGTTGTGTCTGTTTTGTTAGCATTTGCACTCGATTTCGTACCCGTAAATAAAGTTAAGGCAATTGAACTTTGACCCCCACCTATTATGTATTTGTAAGCATGTTACCATGGTAATGCTTGTTAATATTAATCTATTGTCTATTTGCTACATTGTTATTAGGTGATTGTTGAGTTAGACCATGTGCTTTGTCTTCAGCAGTAGCATTTCTGAGTCCATATTACCTCCTTTTGCTAGCAGGGCACTAGCGGACCTGCCTTAAGGTTACGGGATCCCTGTGTGCGGATACGCGCACCGTATTATTTCATGGGTTTTGTCACCAGAAATAAAACTGTGTGATCCTACTTGGACTTGGATGACTGCATTGAAATAAGCACAAACAGTGTAGAAAGGGCTGGACAAAGCTACTGATGACCATTCTGAAGTTATATGCGGTGCTGTATTCCAAAGAGGAGAGTAAAGATGATGGTTATTCGCACTCAAGGGTTGTTCTTTCGAGGACTGTTCAGCCTCGTCATAAAACGCTTCTGTCACGCCCTAGTGCTTCCGATGGCGTGTCTCCAAACGGTAGAATCGAGTTGCTGGCAGTCTTCACACTGGAGATTTTTGGTGAATAGTTTGCTAGAATTGATTTAACCAGCGTACAATGGCTAAAGTGTGATGTTTATAGTCAGCATGTTGACTACCCTGCCTGCTTTGTGTCGAGTAAGTTAGATTTCACTAGCTTACTTTTTGTGTGAGAAAAATGGACTTGAACAAATTGTCTGGCTACGCCCACCGCCCAACAAGCCCGTAACCTTAACTGACCTGAGATGGCAGGTATCACATACTTGAAGATAGGTAATGCACATGCGTGCATATTTATGCACTGGCCCGTATTTCAATTCTGAGCAAGCATAGCAAACTCATCCCCCAGCGTTACAGTTAGCCTGCACAGACCCTAACCCTTCATGCAGAGACACGCACTTCTGGAGAACCAATTGAGGGCTTGAGCTTTATGTCTGCAGTAATTTCCTTGCATTGAAAAATGTGTGATTCCATGGAAGCGAGCCAATAGTCTGGTACATGCACGCTACTTCTCTCATCCCAGAGTTTATCTCTCCACGTTAGTGCTGAGAGCAACAAACACTGGAGGTCGGGGTACGAGGCTAATCTATTTGTGTGTCCATTTCACTTTAACTTGCTATCAGAGCATGTTCCATCTAGTATGCTAGCTTTTGCCTGCTGTGGTACATGTAGCTACATTTGCACAAATACTGGTTTCCTCCTGGGATTCAGGCATATATAACAAAACAGATTGTTGTTGTTTCAAAATTCTATGAGAATAAATACTTTGTCTTCATTTGCAGAACATGAAGTGGACGGGGAGGCATTCCTCTTGATGCGCGAGAAGGACTTTAATGATGAAGTGAGAAAGCTGGGTGTCAGGCTGAAGCTAATTGAGAGACAGCACAAAATCATTGAGAAGGTATGCTGCCGCAGCTAAATGTTATCAGTAAGTCTGTCGGCAGTCGGCAGTCATTACACTGCACATCCAGGTCTCCACCCAGCTTTTGTTGCTTGCAGTACAATCAGCTGGGAAGGTCTGCAATAATTATGAAGAGTAGAGAGAAGGTGGAGAGTTTGTGGGCTGACTAACAGCAAGTTGTTTTGAAGTGCTCACATGTGAATCTAGATTATTAGAGCTTGAGTGCTATGTATACCGCACTAGACAATAGCCGCACTCTATAACAGTCTCTAAAATTTAACTCACAGAGGCTGCAAAACCAATTTTCACCCAACCATGGTCTCAACATCTCAGCTAGCAGTTGCTGTGATTCCGAAGTCCTTGAATATTGGTAATTAGGCTGCTGTCAACTATGTGACAACGTGATAATGCGTATATATACACTCACAGTGAAAACTATATACACAAGCATGTGTTTTTTATACCACATACAAGTAGATTCTGTCTACCTGTGATGTTTATCACCTGTCATAATATTCCAGGCTCTGATTTTCGTTCACATGCCGTAGTCACGCGTTATTAGGAGCATGCGCCTATAACTCCACAGGAAGGAAATATGTGCCTATAACTCTAAGCGAGATGCACCTAATAACGAATGACATTCCTCGAATAGGAAGTGTGCTTCAATTCGAATTGTAGCTTTCTTCCACTCCGTAGGCTCGAAAATTGCAGAGTTTCTGGAAGAAGACTGCAGCGCTTAACAGCGAGTACCTGGGACGGGAGTTGAACCTGTGCCTAACAGTGAATTTGTGCCTATAAGTGAGCTGCGCCAAATAACGTGTGACTACGGTAGGGGAGAGCCTGGGAGTTAAGCAAGCAGATTCAACTCCAGGTATGACACTTATTCATTAAGCACAGTGGGACACTCCTAGTACATGATTACATAGACTTCTACAAATGCAGTTGGTTTTAGCAAGAATGTGGGTTACCACATGCTTGAAAGTGGCCAGCAATTATCAGTTGTAGGGATGTGCTTTTTTTGGTGGCCGGTACAATCCTCCAGCATTATAAAGTTCAGATGTTCCAACTGAAAAATGGTTGGGAGTTTTCCTTTGTCTGAGTTGCCCCAGGAGTATTTATATCGATATTGTGTTGCTCAGCAGCACTTGTGCATAGTTGCACTTTAGGATTTGCAAACCCATCCCCTTTGCAAGGCCCCACAAGAGCGACCTTCATGCACTGTGTTTAAACCATTGGATGTTGCAAATTGTGCATATCAGGCTCCAGCTCAAACAGTTATTGCGTACTTTCCCTCCACACGGTTGCAATGCTGCTTGTTTACATCTGGTAGCGGCAACGCAGAACATCACTTGCAAAAATTGGCTTTCACTTAAAGGAAAGGTTTGGAATGCTTTTACACCATACACAAATTCTTTCAGATCAACTTCAGGGTACTCAAATTGATCTAACCAGAGCATCTGACCTGGTTCTTGCTACTGAGTCAACTTTGAAAGATGATAAGGCATGGAACTAAAGTTTGGATTATCCATTTCACTGTTTATGATAACAAGTAGCTTCGCTCACTTTGCTTGCTCAGCTACTTCCCCCTCGTTCGCCTACATGAGTAATCCAGCACTGGACAGCTCTCTATGCAGGCAGCTGCTTCCCGATTGCATTCACTTCAGCTGCTGCTCCCTGATTGCATCAATCCGCTTCAACTGCTGCTCCCCGTTTGTGTCCGTTTCAGCTGCTGCTCCTTGATTGCGTCCGTTTCAACTGCTCCCTGATTGCGTCCGCTTCCACTGCTGCTCCCCAATTGCGTCCGCTTCAACTGCTGCTCCCTGATTGTGCCCACTTCAACTGCTGCTCCCCGATTGTATCCGCTTCGACTGCTGCTCCCCGATTGCATCCGCCAGCTGTTCGAGGTTCAGTAAATAGAAGTATGAAGGTCGCGCGTCACTAGTCTTGTCCCGCCCCACGAACATCCCACTTCCGTCACACACACACACACACACACACACACACACACACACACACACACACACACACACACACACACACACACACACACACACACACACACACACACACACACACACACACGTTAAAATCTTAATGTATTGATAACAGCTAAATAGTTTCCTGTAGATCACTGAGCAGTTATAAATCTCTACTACAAGTATTATCGCTCTCTGTTGGTTCTTGAATTTTCCTCACTGTTGGACCCTCTACTGTGCCTTCCCTCCTTTTGTTGCTTACAGTCCAATAAGGTTAGAGTCAAATAAGCTTAGCTGGTGCTGTCTAGTTCATGCATTGAACTGGCATGTGATGGCCACAGTCGGATGGATGCTATATAGAACTTCAGTTACAATCCAATTTGGAAGGAGAGCAGTATGTGCATCCATACCAATGGTTGTATTGTCCTCTCACACAGGTGAACAGTGAGTCGTAGCTCCAAAAAACCTTTGTGCTGTAGCTGAAAAGGGCGAACTTCTCATCCATTTCGAACCCTTCAGGAGAGAAAAACACTTGGGCTTATTTGGTGGCTTCATATTCTCACTTGAAGCAATAGAATGCTGCTTATGGGTAATTCCAAATCAATTCAGCAAAAGTTTGCAAGTGACCTCCCCAGAATTGGACGAAACTTGGTTTGTAAGTAGTACTTGTGGTTATATGAAGCCAGACAAAATCTTACTCTCGTATGTTGTATGGCTTCCTGATTATAGCCCATCAAAGATTCAACTTTTTCTCAATTTTGCTGCCGTGGCAACTATTCAAATCCTCATCACTTTCCCATACTTGATTGTTTTGTAATATCGATTGCACCATCTTGAAGCATGAAGAATGGGCTTTCATATGGTATCTTGTATGGCTTCATCCAACAAAGTATAGGGAAGACACACATTCCTAACCTTTGACCTTTGACCTTACAAGAAAAGTGCCACTTTAAATTTTCTGATAATCAGTGCTGATATTCGCTAGGCCTTCAACTAAAAGCTGTAATTTTTTTTTGTTGGGGCTCCATTGGGATTAGGAGATATGTGCTCTTATAGAATGGCATGTACGTAGGCTTTTAAGGCAAATTCAGTGCTCTATTACACACCATACCCACTTGGAGACGCCCAGTCTCCACCCACCTTGGTACGCACATCACGCCACCAGTGGGCTATGTGCACACCAAGTTTTGCTATCCTAACGTCAATGAGGGTGAGTAACGATCATTGAAAATACACCCACCCAGCAAGTGCAGTCTCTAAGAGTAGCATCTCACTGCGCACCCTAACATACAAAGCCCGTTACTCGGTGCCTTTTTGGCTACGCCCACCCAGGTTAGTAATCTGCTTGGGCAGGGACCTGTGTCTAGGCTCGCCAAAATTGGGACGCAAAGGTCGATACCTATGACGTACAGGAAGGCTGGAATTAGGAGGAAACGCTGCTATCCCCATACCCACTTGGCCACACCCAGTCTCCACCCACCTTGGTACACACTTCAAGCAACCAGTGGACTATGCACACACCAAGTTTCGCTATCCTAATGTTAATGAGGGTGAGTAACAAGCATCGATAATACACCTGCCCAGCAAGGTGCCTATCAAAAGTCTCTAAGAGTATGACCTCACTGCACACCCTAACATATGAAGCCTGCTACTCGATGCCTTTTGGGCTATGCCCACCCAGGTTGGTAATCTGCTTCCCCAAGCACCTGTGTCCAGGCTCACCAAAATTCGGATGCAAGGGGCGATTCCTATGATGTACAGGGAGGCTGGAATTATAGGGAAATGCCATAAATAGCCTACATGTCTTCCTATAAGAGAACATATCTCCTAATTAGTCCTAATGGAGCCCCAGCAAAAATTTTTACAGCTTCTAGTTGAAAGCCTAGTGAGTATCACCACTAATTATCAGAAAATTTAAAGCGGCACTTTTCTTGTAAGGTCAAAGGTCAAAGGTTAGGAATGTGCATCTCTCCTAAACTGCATCTCCTCCTGTCGGATGAAGCCATACAAGATACCATATGAAAGCCCATTCTTCATGCTTCAAGATGGTGCAATCGATATTATAAAGCAATCAAGTATGAGAAAGTTAGGAGGATTTGAATAGTTACTATACCAGAAAAAATCGGGAAAAAGTTGAATGTATGATGTGCTATAATCAGGAAGCCATACAACATACGAGAGTAAGATTTTGTCTGGCTTCATAAAACCACAAGTAGTACTTACAAACCAAGTTTCGTCCAATTCTGAGGGGGTCACTTGCAAACTTTTGCTGAAATGATTTGGAATTACCCTTATATGTACTCTACTACGTACTCTTCATACAAACTTGTAGTATAGTTATTTTAATGTAGCCTCATAATCAGGCCCATGACACAATTTGACATTTCTGGTATTTGCAAAAAGAGGATTTCTGGTAAGGCGTACGTACAAATGTATACCTACCATGACCCATAAGTATATGATCCAGAGAAAATGATATACTAGTGTGAGACTCACTTAAGCTCACCCAATGCAATTTTGAAGTGTTATTTCGGCAATCAAACGCTGCCCTTGATTAGTGGCCACCCTTGAATAATAGCCGCACCTCCAGAGGGCTGAATAAACTTTTTTAGTAGCCACGGCTATAGTATTCGGACGTCCTCGACCGGGCGAAGTGCTTTGTCTTGCTCTCAAGGAGGGAAGTGACAGTGACCGTTTTTGCTGTGGGCACAAAGAAATGAGAACAGATTGTTGGTGATGTACCCCGAGAGCTGTCTACGTAAGTTTGGCATATCCTGAGGCACGGAGGGCGAGCGACGTGTGCATGACTGGCAAAATCTTTCATGAAACTAATGGCTTTGACCATTTTGTTTGGATGGTGATGGTACCACACGGGACTGAAGCATAACTTCTTTGTTGGTGGCCGCCCTCGAATAGTAGCTGCAGTTAATCGCGTGTTGAAATAAATAGTAGATGCGGCGTTTGATCGCGGAAATACGTTATGTAGTTTTCTGATCTGTGCCCAAAGGACTAGACCAGTTGTGTATTACTGCAGTGAATTATTACTTCTCCCCTGCAGGAATCACAAGTTGACATGGCTAAAGATGATGTTGGCACGATGGTAAGAGTGTACACGTTACTCATGGGGATGATTGAGCAAACTGTACATTCAGGCAGTTAAAAATAATTATGCTACTTGTACCACTAAATGATAACTGGACGGAGATCACATAATGATGGTATTAGGTTCACGGAGACTGTTGTGTTGTGTGCATTTCATACATAATTATGCAACCTACTCTGACGTTACCACTTAGTTCCTTTTTCCTTGAGGGTATATCTAGAAATTATGCTATGGGAGTGGAACGGGAGAAAGTGTCTGGAGAAAGTGTCTGGAGTAGTCGAGTTTCAATAGTGCAGAAACATACTTAGTCTGGCACTGTGTACTGCTAGTCAACTCTTGTGCTTGATGAACTGCTCAAGCCGGCATGGGATTAAACTCTCACACTTGCCACGGAATTTGACTTAAATCTATGTTATACGGAACATATGCCAAATAACTGCATAGTGTACTAATTGCGGTGTAAAGTCTGCCAGTGTGTCTCTCTGGGTGATAGCTGTAACTTCGCTTTATGCTAGTTGTAGTCATCACCTGTGGTCTAGTTGCTTGTGTGAATCCTTGGTGCCACTCCTGTGTGGACTCCAAACTGCAATGTGCTGAAGACTGGCTATGGCGGTCCTATTGCACAGAGCATGCATGAAGAAACGGCACCTAGAGGACCTATCCTGCCCCAGTGTCCCAGATTTACCAACTTGCTTGTACAGCAGAGGACCTTCTAGATCATCTTGGGAGAAACCGTCAATGGTAAGTTTCTGCTACGGAGCTCTAGGAAACAGCAACCTGAGAGTCAGATAGGAAAAAACGGCTTTGTGTAAGTAGTTATACAGTTTGTTTCGAGTACACAGCTACTAACTCAAGATCATGGTGTGCGTTTTGTGCGTTGCAAATATCGATCCTGTAAACATGTGAATATGAGGGGTTGCTTGTTTGTCACCTCCTACTTACAGATGTAATGTATGCAGGGAGAATATACCAAAATACTCAATCAGCACAAAATAGACTTAAGTCTGGCTACTACAACAACACAATAGACTAAGTTAGCTCAGTGACTACAACAGCTGACAAAATAGCCTCAAACCAGTCTGGCCTAGACTAGTAAAACTGGTTACAAAACTGGTCAGAACTGGGTAGTCCAAGTACACAGACATTGCCAGGGCAACCCATAATGTAAATTCACTACATTGAACATTAATTTTAGTGGATAATAATTCTCTCGAAGTACAATGCTTGTATACCAGTTCTGCAATCTTAATGCCCCTGAGTGGAGCCACTGGCTACAATCCAAACAGCCCATGGCAGTCATAAGCAGTGGCGGATCTAGAGGGGATTCAATGGAGCCCCCTTATGAAGGGCTGCCTTCGAGTATGTCTTTGCAAATGGAACTTAATGTTTGCCTGGGCGTATATAGGGGTGTTGTACGCTGAACTATCATCCCTACCTTGTTTCCCTACTGTTTACCATTCTTCTACGTATCCCGTGATTACATGAATAACTTCATTACATCATCTGTGACACAATTAAGATGTAATAATGGACTACCATAACACATGACGATATTTTGGTCTTATACAGGTTTCTGAGGTGACTATGAAGAGTATCGAAAGTGATCAGCCAAGGTATTTTCGCCGAATCAAACCTCGGATGGTCAAAACCAGGATGAAGGCAACCATGAGGGGAAAGGAACCGCCTCTTCCAATGCCATTTCTATTACCTACGAACTTCAGGTCTGAGATAATGGCTGCACTGAAGCAGGAAGTACTCTCACCCAGTTTAAGGAGAAAATTCTTGAGTGCAATAGCTAGGGCAATATTCAGGCACAAAGGCTATCCCACGAAAGAGGAATATAACCATGTTGGGCAACAGGTGATTGAAAAGTATCCGTTCCTCTGCACCAAGGATGGATGTGGCTATGTAAGTATTTTGCTGATTGAAGTGCATCATTTGTTGCTAAGGTGAATACAAGTTGCTTTGCTCACTTCAGCTACTAATTTGTGTCTGCATGAGTCCAGCCCCTAATGCTGATCTCTGTGCCAATGTCTGGCCAGAGCCCTAGCCTCCCTCATGACTTCTTAGCATGGCCCAAGGCATTTCTTTCTTCAGACCCCTTGGCATTTTCACATTCCTACTGTGTAATAGGCATGGCACACATAAGCTAGCCATGGTTAGCAATTTTTGACTCCAAGATTGCGGTAGAATCAATCTCAGAGGATTTAAATTCAAATATTTGCCGGGGGAGGACCCCCAGCCCCCCCCCCCCCCCCCCCCCCCCCCCCCTATGAAGTGCAGTAACACATTCCACCTGTGTCCCCCCGAATCTCTTCCCCTCTCCCCCCATTCCCTTTTGTATCGGTAAAGGCACAAGCTAGCAGTTCAAATAGCAGCTAATTCATACTGTTTTAATCAGAGAATGCCGTAGCGTTCTCTACTTAAGAATGGAAATTTCGAATTTACGATACTGATGCACTAGCAGGTAAGGGCTAATGAAGCTACAAGTAGTACAAGTAGCTGAGCTCGCTTCGCTCGCTCAGCTACTTCCCCCTTGTTCGCCTACCGTGCGTAATCCGGCGCCGGACAGCTCTCTGTGCTGAGCTGCTTCTCCCCGATTGCGTCCGCTTCAGCTGCTGCTCCCGAGCCCGATTGCGGCATCCGCTTCCACTGCTGCTCCCCGTTTGCCTCCGCTTCCAGCTGCTGCTCCCCGATTGCGCCCGCTTCAGCTGCTGCTCGCCGCTTGCATTCGCTTCAGCTGCTTCTCCCGATCGCGTCCGCTTCGGCTGCTACTCCCTGATTGCGTCCGCTTCAACTGCTGCTCCCCGATTGCGTCCGCTTCAACTGCTGCTCCCTGATTGCGTCCGCTTCAATTGCTGCTCACTCGATTGCGTCCGCTTCAACTGCTGCTCCCCGATTGCGTCCGCTTCAACTGCTGCTCGCCGCACCCGCTTCGACTGCTGCTCCCCGATTGCATACATCCGCCGCTTGCTGGCATGCCCGGATCCAATGTTCTCGAACATTCTTCGCGGAGTTCGAGGTTCAGTAAATAAATTAAAGTACGAAGGTCGCGCGTCACTATAGTCTAGTCCTGCCCCACGAACATCCCACTTCCGTCACTCACACACACACGGACACAAGTTAAAATCTTAATGTATTGATGAAATGCGATGGTCTTGCAGTCTCACGTCACTCGTCTTGTCCCTTGTCCAAACATCCCACTTCCGTTATCCACATAATGATGAATTTATGATGATTCCAATTACTCACTTAACTACGTGTATTACTAAAGTAGTACAGTGATGTTAGATGCCTTAGGAAGTGAGTGATTTGTTCATAGAGCATTGCCTAGCCTCATTCTCTAGCTGATTTGGTGTGGCCAGTCATGATGTACATGGAATCGGTTTTGGAAATCTGCACACACGAAAAGTAGCCATTGACTGAAAGCGGCACAAATCAACTCTACTACGTATGTACACTCTTCCAGTTTATATTTCTACAATCGTGATCAGAAGACAGCAACATAGGTATCAGCTGATCTGATTGGTGATATGTCTTACCTTTGAATATGTTTGGTGGACTATTGTAGCTACCAACTACAACTGTACAACAAAGAGATCCGTACCTGACACCTCCAGCGGTCCACATAAAGGCCAACAACTCACTAGGAAATCGTGCTGTTAGTCTAGCCTCATTTCCCGTTTTTTTTTCTGGTCTTCGGTTTGTGTTGACAGATGCAGAAGAGTGGCACGGCAAAAAACGGGGAAGGCCTGGTATTATCCATCACGTGCTTTATGTCAAGTGGACATAGGGAGGTGTGGCCCTACCGCAAATAAGTTTAAAAACCGGCTGACGAAGTTGTGTAGATTGTCTGAGTCTCGACTAGCTGCGGAGAGTTCAAACCAAGCCGACTAGATGATGAACAGCTTCAGGACCTGCTGAAACGACTACAGCCCCCCCCCCCCCCCCCCCCCCTACATCCACCTCACGTCCCCCTGATATCACTCATGTGATGAATGATACCAGGCCTTCACCGTTCTTCACCGCTCTTCCGCATCCGTGTATTATTGTCAATGCAAACCGAAGAACAAAAAGAATGGGGTAGGCCTGGGAACAAGGCTACTGTTAGTCCACGATCTTCTCAGTAGTACTCACAAAAATGAGTGTGGGCACAATTGCCATAATTCATGATTGAGTCCACCTTGCCGTGTGATCGCGTAGGAGTGGTACCAGACCTTCTCCCACTTTTCCGACAGGCGGTTCAAAGGTCATGTATGTGGCTAAAAATGGAGCAGTTGACGGCTTATTTGGAACGAGGCTAAGCAGCATCTGTAAAATTGTGATAACGTTCAATGACAGTACTCATGTTCATTGAATTTTGATGCAGACCAACCTAGTGGAAGACCTGAAGAACAAAATGAAGTATCTGAGGAACTCAAAGTCTCGGGGAGATTCTGCGGAGGAGAATTCAGTGGGTGAACTGACTCCCAGGAAGAGCAGAATGAAGCACAGAGTCTAGGGAACTGCTGTGACCTCTCTGAACCTTGCACCACAGTGCAACTTCCTTTGAACTTTGCGCCTCATGATACATATTGTAACCAATGCTCTACATCCCTAACAACTGTCACACAACTGTATGCAAAGGCAAGAGGGTACGTGTAGTTAGCAATCTCATTCCCAGACTTTTGTAGTAAGGGGATTTGAGGTTCTTGCTGTAAGTAGTTTGTGGCAAGCCCCCCCCCCCCCCCCCCCCCCCCCCCCCCCCCTTCTCTCTCTCTCTCTCTCCTTCCTCCGTGCCCAGAGTAAACTAGTCTTTCAGGAAAAACTACCTGCGAATACGGTACAGGGCGGGCACTAACATCGTCCATGATAGCACCGTCCACTTGCCGTTTGAGTCTGGGGGTGGGAACCATATATTTATGTTATTTCCTGCATAGACCAGTCCACACCTACCGGCACTCCAAAAAAGCAGCATTGCCGAAAAGCAAAACCGTCATCATGTGTTTCCACCACGGACTCGAATGGCAAGCGGACAATGTGATCACTGAGCAACTTTGATGATGAAGGTGCCCGTTCAGTTCCATATTAATTTTACAGATGGTTTTTCCTATTTTCCTTCCCCATCCTTGCACCATACATGCACCGAATAGCCTTTGTGCAATGCAATTCAATACTATTGGTACCACCCTGTGGATTTTCCTGAATTCGATTCTCACATGCTTTTTCCATGGGGGGGGGGACTATTTATGAAATCTGCGCTCTCCTGCAACCCCAACTCCTAGTACATGCCCTCTTTATTTTGATACGTATTGAATGGTGAACATTGGCTCTAAATGTCAAAGCTTTGCCTCATTAATTGTTAATTTATTTTTCCCCTGCACTTTTTGTGTTTGTACCTTGGTATTAGTCTTGGTCTGGGTTAGCCTCGTTCCCAGGCCGTCTGCCAGTCGCGCGCGCATCGCATACGTGACCTTTGAACCCTTGTCAGATAGCTATCTGACAAGGGTTCAAAGGTCACGTATGTGATGCGCGCGCGACTGGCAGACGGCCTGGGAACGAGGCTAGGTCTGGGTATGAGGCCAGCCTGATCCTGGCCACATCTCCCACCTTTTGTCACTTTGTTGTTTGCAAAAGCATGAATGCACCAACAAAACACTGTTGTGGCACAATGGTTAGGGACACGCACAATTTCTTTAGGAATAATACGGGAAAATTTGGAACGGGAATAATGCGAGAATAATAGGCATGAATTGCATTGCAATGACGTCATTGCATGACATGATTAACCGTGTATACATATGCAAGATCATCAGTACTAAAATAGTAGCCAGCAGTAGTATCAAGCTTGAGCCAGAGTCTAGTGGTGAGACCTGTGTGATGAGTGATCTAACTGGAGAGTCCGAAAGTTGTCTGAGTTTGTTAGATACGTTGTGATCACCAAGACCCTCGGACTTAGCCTGAAAGTGGAAGAAGCGATCGCGGGGGCCGGCACCAGCGCTGGGAAGCACAATGAATGGTTGTAAAATTCTTATTTGAAGTGGAATATTTGTAGGAATAATAGGGGGAAATTCAGGAATAATAGGATAAAAACAGGGGAATTAACTCTTTACCAACCAATGACTGCAAAAGCCGTCATGAGCTCCCATAAGCCATAAGAAATTATATGGGGAATTTATTACAAGGCGTTATACTTTAATACAGGATTTTGCTTCCTTAAGCTGTTTCTTATGGTTGGTAAAGAGTTAAGGAATAGAATAATAGGGATTTGGTTTTGGAATAATGGGCCTGTCCCTAACAATGGTACACACTCACACTTCATGAATAATTATCGACGTGGATATTGGCATCTAGAACCTGCCCTGGCCCTAATATACCCTAACCCATTGCCCTACTTCCTGCCACACCAATATCCACTTCGTAATAATTATTATTAACAGACTTTATTAATACAGTAATTAGCTAGCTATAGCTATGTAATTTCCGTTTGTTATCTGATATGACAGCAAGCTCAATCCCCATGCACTCGGTGTTTGTATACAAGTCGTCATTCTACTGATTGCACAACTATGTAATTTATGTTGAAAGTTCTTTTGTATAGTTAGTGTTTTGGGTATCCAGGCACTGCTGTTTGTTGTCTGTGCTGCCCATCCCCATCTGCCATCACTATGGCAGCATGAGAGAGTGCCAAGAAGCGGTGAAGTAAGTTTAGCGTCTGTTTGAATTAGCTACAATAACCATTCCTGGAATCCAGCTATCCAGGCACTGCTGTTTGTTGTCTGCGCTGCCCATCCCCATCTGCCATCACTATGGCAGCATGAGAGAGTGCCAAGAAGCGGTGAAGTAAGTTTAGCGTCTGTTTGAATTAGCTACAATAACCATTCCACAGAGGGGTAGGAAGGTAGTAAAAAGTGGGGGGGCAAAGAATCCCGGAGGCGAAGCGTCCGTGCACGTTCCGTAGGAACGTGTCCTGCTAGGGGGGTCTGGGGGCATGCCCCCCCAGAAAATTTTGCAAAATTTGGTGCTCTGAGAGCGATTCTGGGGCGATTTTGAGACCAAACAACTAAATTCCTGTAAATAGATAAATTTTTCTCCAGGAAAAGTGGGGTGCAATGCACCCCCAGGGAAAAAAGTGGGGGTGCACTTGCACCCCTTGCCCCCCTTGCTCCTACCCCTCTGTTCCAGCTCCCAGATCGCGCGTCCTCCTCAACAATAATCCGCTGCACAGCTGTTTGCCGAACGGGGCGTGTCCACTACGTAATTTGTAGACGCTCTGTTAACATGTCATGTAGACGTGCATGGATGTCGAGATGTTTTCCCTATGGCCTTCATATTTCCTTGTCATTGAGCTGTAAGTTCGCATGTCTATCTGATAATTACAATAGTTTAGTGTTGCTAATGATGAATGGATGCAGTGGTAGCTAGCTACCAGGTATTCAGTATCCGGGGAGGAAAGTAGGATCGGAAACGGGACTGGAGCAGGAATACTGCCACACGGTATCAAATCTATCATGATAGCCGCAGCATCAATTTGATTCCATCAACAAAGCTAACCTAATTTTCAGGTTGAAGCCCAAACCACGGATATTACACTGCGCATGCGTATATTATACTGGAAGCGACCCGCGCGCTAGTAGCCAGGCTGGTTCCCAGGCCATCGCCCATCGCTTGCAGTACGGTAAAGCGTACTGCAAGCGATGAAAAAAGCTGGGCGATGGCCTGGGAACGAGGCTACGCGCTAGCGCTGTGGGTCTAGGGCCGAGACTAGATATGATACTGCATCTTATGTGATGTACGTGTCTCGATCGGTACTACTTGGTATCAGTTCAGAATGATGCAGGGGACATAGCAACAGGTTTCATCTGGCCTCGGTCTTATAAGACTGCAAAACCTGTTATGAGACGGCTTCAATATCCTTGTGAGATACCTGGGCTTGGATGTGAAAAGCCCCCAGTTGGAGCCAGGTAGGCCTTTCTCTCTGGTTTCGAACATTCCACAATTTGGGCAATGATTCCATGCCATAGTTGTATAGGTCCGGTTAATGGTTTTCTTGAGTTGTAATATTCTGCATGTTGCCTTGCTGCTACACATGACAACATTCATTGGATATCGAGCATGCAGTCTATGGGTATTGCATGTTGGCGTCATCTCATTACTTCATGACTATTGGTTATAGGCAAATATTCACATCTCGTTGGAACTTGACAGTACTCATGTATCAACTACATTGTATTGCTTTGTGGGGCGAAAGGTATTCATACTTGTGTTGACAACACTTAAAATAGAAGTGGGTACCGGTAGTGGATTAAGCCCTGGGATGAGGCTGAACTGCAGGCCAGCATAGGTTTCATCTGGCCTCGGTCCCAGGCTAGGTTTCATCAACCTTCATGTTGTATGCAGTGTATGTAACTGACTACAATGAAACCAGTCTAGCTATACAATTGCTATTTTAACTGATTCTGTAGAAGGATAGCTAGCTAAATCTAGTCTATGTTGCTTGCTGATATTTGTAGATGCACGTGAGCCATGTGAATTGCAGACTATTTTATTTTAGACCAGATTTTCTAGTCGCATACAATCTTACCAGTTAGGTCATCTGTCCAGTTATAGTGGGGACTCCTTCCATGCAGGATCCCTGTTACAGATGATCATGAAATGGGATTCTTAGCTCCATCACTAGCATAGCTACTGAGCTGGCTTGTGATGACGACAAGTTGTCTGACAATTGCTTGATTTCTACATTCATGGATGGGACTGTAACATGGAGTAGGGCACAACAGACTATGAATCTTGTTATGGTACAAAGGGACTTCATTTACCTGCATGATGATGAACGTACTCTCTTCTGCGTGTGCGTTTGCCTCCCAGCAGACTACAAAGTGAATATTGTTCTCTTCCAAAATGATTACTATCGTGGTTCAAATCTGGTTCTTCTACCTCTACTCCTGAACTTAGTTAGTAGCCATAGCTAACCTTAATGGCGCCGTGAGCTGTGTTATTATCACTGGTGGTACTTGGCAGTTGCATTCCACCAGCTATAGCTATAGGGCTCTAGTGTCACACTTGGACGAGTCCACTACCGGATGTACCTTCTCTATATATACCCTCTTCCAAATGATGCTTTCTCATCTGTGGGTATATAAGAGAAATGCTACAAACAACCCCCCAAAACCAAAACCACTCTGCTTGTAGCTAGCGCTGTTACAATTGCGTATGACAATCGCTATATGAAGTGGGATTATAAGTAGGGCCGTACCTAACCTTTTTTATGTGGGGGGGGGGGGGGGGGGGGCAAATTGCACAGCGTACTGCCGAAGGTGGTGCGCAGAGCTGCGTAAAAAATTTTTTGCGTGTTCTTTTTTTTTTTGCGATCAGGAAGCGCTCTCGTAGCATCTCTATGCATATGCATTCTGGACACGTTCCCAGACGCAAAGAAGATTGACCAAGTAACCGGTAAGTATCGATGTGTGGAGCTGTTAGCTTCCTTCTTTTCATCGTCGACAGATTAGCTACAACCGTTAACCACGTGGACAGTCGACAGTCGATTGAACACTGCGTTATTTTCTAATTATACGTATTATACAGAAACAAAAATCATTGATGTAAAATTAAACTTGTGCTAACTATACGTCTGCCTTCAGGCTTTCAGCCCGCGAACGGTCAAGCCACTGCTTAGTCGGTACTTGCAGTCAGCATAGCTGTAGTATCAGAGCAGCGGTAAGTCAGTAAGTGAATGCAAGGAAGAGTCCAGTTCTCCAAAAGGGATGAAACTGGATGATTGATACCCATGAAGTTTTCCATGGAAACTACTGGAGTGCAATTAACATGCGAATTGAATGAGCATTCCAGAGCATACGAATGAGCATTCCATGTCACCAGTATTCCTTCTTCATGGTAGATCGTAGCTATGCAGACAGACCCAGCTCCTAGATGCCTGTGATAATATGAATGATCATATTACAGGCTTTATGAATAGTTTCACAGCCATCACATGACAGCAAGATCAACCCTCCAGTCGGTAGCTAGTTTATCCATTCTATGAGGTGCATGTAGCTAGCTGCAACTCTCATTTGGAGAGAAAAATATGTCTAAAGTTCATGCAGCTACATATTTTGTTTTGAGTGTTCAAGCACTGCAGCTGTTGAGTGTCTGCTCTGGCCGGCATTCCGATCTACCAGCACCATGGAAGCCCCATGAGAGAATACCAAGAAGCGATGTTGATAATAATTGGTAAGTTTAACGTGTGAAGTATGGTGGTAACCTACTGCGAAGCCGATTGATCAGCAGCGGATCACGTCCACCGGACACAATCTAGACCCGACGCAATCCGCGATGACACCGGACGTAGGCCTACGTTTGGTCTTGGAATACGCAGCGTTCAAACCCAACTGTACGTTTGTTATAATATACATGTTCAAACCTACAGCCCCAGTGTACGTAGTCTAGTATTAATTAAATTGTAAGCGTGACCATTACGCACGCGATTAAAATGTATGAAGACTTTAAGTCCTATGTCTGACCCCTCAGGCTAGTCTCAAATGTGACCTGGTCGACCTGGGCTGGGCCATTGAACCTCAGCAGGGTCCCTTCATAAACAGTATCAGCCAAACTAATCCATGAGCGCATGCAGGCTAGGTCTGCAAGCTAGCCAGCAACCATACCTTTTAAAGTCTGGATCTGCATGGTAGCTAGCTACTGTGTTTCTAAGTCCCCACTGCCACCCTGTTTCCCGCTAAAAGCTTGTGAGAAAAACAACTAGCTAGCTATACTATCTATAGCCATGGCACAGCATCTTTCTCTAGTAGACGGATGAATATGGCCGCTATTATAGTTACTCGAGTTTTTATGTACAGCAGTGACGTCAACGTGTAAGGAGGACATAGCTAGCTACCATACACATTTGATGTTAATCTTGCATAAGTTTTGAGCGCAGCATAGTTGTTTTAGTCTCACCCGTCATGTGACCAATGACTGACTTGGACCTTAATTGAACAGAATACGGGGTGAAATCTGAGCGTCAAAGACATGACAACAAAGATTTCAGTGAGAGATGACTGTTTGATGTCTAACACGAACTTCACAAGTCATGCAGGTTGTCGTCTCTCAGAGTATCTGCATTGCCATAGGCTGTAACTATCTATCCGCAAACCTTAGCAATTTTGTTTAATTACTCCCAGTTTTCAAGCTTAGGTATAATGTTGTCTCTTTACGGGAATGGAAGCTATGAATATAGCTAACACTAAATCAACAGAGCTTGAAGCTTCACTGTCACTGGTGTAGAAATGAATGTGCAGGAGAGCCTCAGTATAAACCACATAGCTAATGTAGCAAAGCTGTAAGTCGACTTCTGAGAAGAAAATTCACACATACGGCATGCATATAATTTATGCAAATAACATTGGCTAGCTGTAGCTACGCACCTTAAGCTTGCACCTGGACCAGTTTTTCAATAAAGACTAGCTACATCATTGACAGATCCATTGTCATCTCTAATGTTGAGTTAGAATACAAGAGTGGTATAGCTAGTGAATGCCAAAATATACACTGAAATGGCCTCCTCCGGCCTTGGTTTCTTCACTGCAAACTCCTCAATGTTATTGTCTCCAGAGCTAGTATACTAGTGGAAATAGGAATGACATCAGTGTGTCACCCGTCACAACACATGTGACGGCATAGCAGAGAACAAAAGTCTGTGACATACTCTGCTTAGAACTTATACCGAGAGCGCATTTGGATGCAATTATTGAAATGGGTATGTCTCCATCCTAGTACCTGCTTTCGTGTGATCCAAGTCTCAATATATATTAAATTCCTCTGCACTTTAGCTACATGGAACCTGTTGTCCAAGACGAGAATAGTTCAATCGTTTTGGAGGACGTGAAACTCGGGCAGACCTTGGGCGGATATGAATAATTAATGTACATACAAAATTATGCCACTTTCAAGAAGGAAAGCACACTTGATTGTCCCACGTAGAACTAGTATTTCTACATGGGACTAGGTTTGTACTTCACTAAGTTGTGCAACCCAAGAGCAGCTTACCTTAACCCACCAAAGTGTTTAGCATATACTCAGTATCAATTGCAGTATATATGTTTGCTTCTCTTCTCTAGCTCTCTCACACTCTATCAACATTCAAATCGTGAAGGACAGCAACTGGTGCTGATTACTGATGACTCCAATTTGGCAAATAATGGCATCTGGAATGACGAGGCATCATCTATTCGAGTAACTGGCCCATGTCAGTGGATATTATATGTAGTTGCTGATTATTCTGATTCCGGTCAATCATCTGTCGTTGGCCCTGGCACAACAGACTATGAATTCGGTTATGGAATAAACGGATTTCGTTTACCCAATGATGCTGTCAGTTCTGTACGTTGCCTACCAGCAAACGGCACCAGGAACATGGTTCTCTTTCAACATGACCGATATCGTGGTCGAATGATAGTTCTCTCTAGTTCTAATCCAGACCTTGGCGGTGTTTCATTTGACAATGATGTAACCTCTCTTGTCATAACGGGTGGTACTTGGCAGTTGCATTCTAGTTCCAACTACCAAGGCTTTGATGTCACACTTGGAAGAGGCAACTACCCAACTGCAACCTCTCTAGGCCCCATTGGTAACGATGACCTCACATCTGTAAGGCTATTAGGTAAGAGAATTGTTACATTAAATTCATGCAAGGAACAAAGTTGAACAACTATATACACTAGCGGTATCGTTATTGTTTCTTTGGGTTGTGTATAATATATGATAACCTGTTGGTTATAATGGTATAAAGTGTATACAAGAGCATGACATATATATAGTATGTGCATGGGAATCACACTCATTGAACGTACACTGTAGTAGCTATGTGTGTGATCATGCATGATGGTGTCACATTCATCACTATGTATTTTCTGATCGAATACGAAACATTCTCAGGAGCACACTCATGTGCTATGTTTAATAAACTGAATCCTGGCATGTACACATGCATTGTTCCAAAGAGTGGAAAGCAACTGAATATTCAATCTGAAAGCCCTAGCTGGCTCCAGAAGGGATGAACCTCCTAAGGATTGTAGTCTGGTGCCATACATTTGGGTGTAGAGACTAATTTTAATGACTCACTGGTAGGATAACATGCCAGTGAAAATGGCAATGAGATGATCAAAATTCTAACTGGAGCTACGATTACAGACTCAAGCTCCTGTACTCTACAAGTTTATTACACCGAATTATAGTATGCACTTTCACAATCCACTGTTTATGGTGAAGGGTTTTTTGAGTTGTGTGATCGAGCAGGCAATTTCAATCAGGGCGGAGATCAGATAAGTGATACTGTAGCTACACCTTCCACTGAAACGTTTGTTGTGATTTAGCTAGTTAATCAAGCTAGGCCAACAGTTTTGGTGCGAGTGGACAGAGTGCAATATTGCGGATACTGCATGCACACTGCCTGTCTACCACTATAATGCCCTGGTAGGTTCTAACTGAATTCTCCCCACCCTTCAACTAGAATGTGAGAGCCAATTTCGCACACTCATCATAAATTCTACATCATCCACTTTATCCACCTGGTGTTGTGACAACTCTTAACCTAGCTACACACATGAACACACACAAAACACACACATGCACCATTTCACTAATCCCCCATGACTGTAAAATTTGCTCAGGAAATTAATGTTGGGATCACTAAAATCAGTATTTTGTACTAATATTTGGCAAGGGGGAAGTGACAAGTAAATGGGATACTCTCATTCTTCAGTCACAAGTAACTATCTGCAGTAATGCTTGGATGTCATGCATTCCATTATCACTATACAGCTGTTTGTGCCCCTGGTTGTAATGAGACTGGGGGTTACTGCCAAAACGACGGTGAATGCCTGTAAGCAGTACAGTATAGCAAATCATTTGTAACATCATACACCACGTTGTTGGCTAACTAGTATCATTACGTACCTGCATGAATGTATGTGTTGTCCTCATAAGATGATAGATGCTCTTCTTGTGTTCCATATATACACAAGCTGTCGAACTGGATGGACCGGGACAAGCTGTGGCACTTGCTTACCTAGCAGTGGATGCTGTGAGTACGACGACAAGATTTGGTTTAAGACCACGCCCAGTTGCAATGACAACAATTGTTCTCCACCCATACCAGTGGTTTCTTTCAGACTGGGCAAGCCACCGGAAATTGATAGACTTTTTTTTTGCTTTAGTTGATGCTGTGAGTACAGGAAGTTAGCAGGGGAAGCATGCTATTACATAATTTATGCATCAACAAGAACGTGACCAGTTTGCAAAGACTTCGGCGGGATGATGCATCATGACAGGTGCCAAAATGGCATGCTACGTTTCATCCAAGATCAATGTTCTGTCAGCAGTAGCATGATCCTCAATGACATATAAAGTTCACTGCATTTCCTGAAGTATTATCTGTGCATACCATATCTAATTCTAGTTTAGTATTTAAGGAATTTCCATTGGTTGTGTGTGTGTCTTCTTCAAGCAATGGAGTCATACAGTCTATAGCATGCTTCAGCCTAGCTAGATATGAACAGATAGATTAAATTTGGAAACATCATACCATACATAACTTTTCCTGATATAATTATAGCATCAGTTGGTGGCTACTGCAACAACCCAAACGAGTGTATCTGTTACACCGGATTTGGAGGAGGAAACTGTGATATTAGTGAGTGCATCAGTCATATGCCCTACAATAGTTCTTACAGCTAGTGCCTGAAGTGCTAAATGTGTTTCTCCTCATGTACACACCAATCCACTAGACCTATATCCCTGCCAGAACCAGTCTCTGTGCCAAAATGGTGCCACATGTGTGGATGATGGTGCAGGTGTTCACATGTGTGTCTGCCCTCCTGGCTACATGGGAGCCAGCTGTCAAACTGAAATTGATGAGTGTAGCCCAAGCCCCTGCCTAAATGGGGCATCCTGCACTGTGAGTGTTAAATTCCTTTATATTAAATGCACTTCTGTCAGTCCCCTCTGCAGTTGCTTACCAGACTATAGCCCTTGTGGACATCCATGTATACTAGGTATGTGTGCATGTTTGTTCCAGGATTTGGTGAATGGGTACCAGTGTAACTGTGCTGTGGGGTGGACAGGGACAAACTGTGACGGCAACATTAATGACTGCAGCCCAAACACCTGCCAGAATGGAGGGTTCTGCTATGTGAGTTGCTAATATATTGCTGCACTGCATTCACTATGTATGCTGTATTACTGAATATAAACTTTTGCATCACATGAACTATTGCAGTACACAACTGAATTGTCAATTAGTTAATTTACTGGGTGTGTTTCATGTCTGTTTGTAGGATCTGGTTGCAGACTACAGTTGTGGATGTATACCTGGGTGGACAGGAGCCAGTTGCCAGACAAACATTGATGATTGTATCTCCAATCCGTGCATGAATGGTGGAACCTGCACTGTGAGACAACCCTTATAGTGCGACAGAATGATTAAGTCTGATGTTTTAGTGTGATGGTGACCATTATTACTGATTGTGTTCCCGTAAATCTTGGATTTCCACGCAGGATCTAATTGGCTATTACATCTGTCATTGCTCTCCTGGGTTCTATGGTCGGAACTGTGAGACTGACCAGGATGAGTGTGCTTCCAACCCTTGCAACAATGGAGCAAATTGCATTGTGAGATCCATTAATTTCATTTGCATGCACTATATATGGCATTAGCACAAGATTGATGCATGTTGGTAACTGAATAATACATCCTTGTGATTGACAAGCAATATTTATCATGCTTAGCTTTCCTTATGGACAGTACATTTGCTTGACAGGTATACACTGCACAACTGAATTGATGCATATTTCAGCACCCGTTCACCTTAAAGTAGTTCGACTTCAGCAAGGTGAATCCCAAGCATTTCGTTCTCTTGCACGTGTTTGGCATTGCTCAGATCGTACCAAGCCTCCAGTCGGCGGAAGAGTCGTCGATGCCCCAATGACACATAAACCTGCAGATCCGTCGCCCAGATGATAGCAAACAGAATGATGGGCAGGGAGCATCAAGGAGGGACCCTGTATAGTGTATAATGGTCGTATAATTATAGTCATAGTCATTGGCTGGAGACAAACTTCACAGCTAGCCCAACATTACTGTGACATCTCTGCTGGAGCTCTTCAAGCAAACAAATAAACAAGCTTCAAGCAAAATATGTGGCACTTTGTTAGTAACTTCGCAATATTATTTGGGAGCTCAATTTTTAGACAATGTAAAGTACTTATTGGTCTTTGAGGCATGCCGGGACATTCAATAGAGATGGCCATATTTCAACTGACTGATCGCCTACCCATGTATTGTTATTTTGATTCTGCAAAACCTTACTTTGCTTCGGTTGTTTATGTTAGGATGTGGTCAGTGGATACAAATGTGAATGTGCTCTGGGATGGACTGGGACAAACTGTGATGTCAACATAAATGACTGTGCACCCAGCTCTTGCTTGAATGGAGGCTTCTGCAATGTGAGTCGTCACATAGATCAGTGGTACTGCTTAATCACTGCACTGCAATGGATGCGTTTATCATATCAATAATTGTTGCACTGCTATTAGCATCACCACTGTGAGTGTGATACTATCTGCGACCTCATTCTGTCCAATAGGATCTAATTGCCAACTACAACTGTACGTGTCTGCCATGGTGGACTGGTTACAACTGTCAGACAAACATCAACGAGTGTACCGCAACCCCTTGTATGAATGGAGGAACCTGCATTGTGAGATTTGCATGAATCTGTGGTTATGATTGGACCAGACCTGTTTACTGAAATTGTTTTGAGAACGACGGAGGTATTATTGCACTCACAACAGCCTGCCTAATGATTCCTCTCATTGCGTTTTGTTCAATCAGGCTATAGGATAAACATGCAACACCAGGTAGAGTCTAGTAGCTAGTGAAGTGGTATGCACCTTAGCATAACTGCATTTGCAACTGCAAGTTTTGTAGCCTTCTTTAACCAATGCTGTAGCCTCGTTCTCACCCCAGCATTTGTCGCTTGGTACAGCAAGTGACAATGCTGGGGTGGGAAGACCTTGGAACAAGGCTACCTACCAATGCTGGAAATTGTCACTCAACAGCCACAATCTGAAAGGAAGTGACATAAATTGGCACGGTTGGTAATTTTGACACACTATGGTTACCGTAATGAAGTGATGCAGTCACTGAAGTGTTACCACTTTTGGAATTAGCTATACAACTCAGGTTTGTCACTGTATCTACATGTAATACAGTATACGCTTTGGTCATGCAGAAGTATGTTAGCTGTCTGGACATCTATAGACTCAGTTATCAGCCTGCGTGTGTGAACCGTAGGTCACTAACAGCAACATGGAAGGTAGCTGTATGAAAGTTGTGTATATCCTCCTATTATATATTATGTAGGTCTAAAGATAGGCAAAATTTCCATATTACTTGTGGTATATTCAAATTGGTGAGCTATCCTATACTGTACTGATGTATCTGTTTCGACCATGCAGGATGTGGTTGGTTCCCCTGGGTACCAGTGTGCATGTGTGAGAGGGTGGACTGGAGGAGACTGTACTCTCAGCACAGGGGAAGGTGAGATTTATTGGTAACATTTGACTGCAATATGCTTTGACTATAATTGTTGCAGGGTTACTAAGTGATATAGCTAGCTGCTCATACAGCAACTACTGAAGCTATAAGGAATAGCTATAGTGTCTTCCATTGATCATCTTATATTTACATGTACAGTATTGGTACACAACTTTAAAATTGTCATTGTCACTTTAGTCTCAAACAGAATATGATGCATAAGTAAAGGTTGTATCTTTTTGTAGGGACCCAGTCGAATGCCGGTCTTATTGGTGGTCTTATAGCTGCTTTTGGCATTGTAGTGATTATATTGATCACTATCTTGCTTGTGGTGGTTTTACTCCTCACCAAATCCAAGTGGAAGACAAAAATGTTTACAACAAATTTGCGTGAGTATCATTATGGTTGTGTTATTAAGATGCACTATAATTATGTAGGGCACAAGTACAGAGCAAATACAATTCCAATACTTGGAACATAACACTATATAACACAATAAGCCTGGTGAAACAGTACATATTTACAGCTTGGGACATTATAGCGACCACCCACGTTTAAGACAGAATACATTTCAAGTCTTTAAGCAATCCTCCAGAGTAAAGTAGAACCTCAAGAGCATCCAGTTTGGATGCAACCTGAATCTGTAATGGGCTGCATGTCATCCAGTGGCATGCAGAAAGAATGTAACGGGGTAGAGACAACAGTAATGGAGCCAGAATTCCAGTTTTCTCCTTAGAGGAATAGCTATCAGCTGAAGAGTGTAAATAGGGTTGCTTAGCTATGAGCACTATGAAGCAAGCATCTGCCCAGATGAAGGCTCGAGCAGAAAGTGGCTTGTGCTTAACATTTCTGTGATACTATAGAATTCAGATAAAAAATCACGCTCAATTATCATTATCTTCATGCAGCACATGATAGTGTGCCATCAACTCTACCTAAGTACTCGCTCAATGACTCCACCTACTTGGGATCACCAACCGGGCTTGTGAGGGAAGGGGGTGGGACAAGCACCCTCACACAAGATCCACAAGTCTTAAACCCTCTCTATGAAGTTGAGAAAGGTGGTATGTGAACAGTAAAGTTGGGACGTACAGCATTGTAGCTAGGTGTTTGACCTACCGGCACAGTCTGGCAAGAGGCAATCTTGATACGTATGGCAGTGTTAGGTCGAACAGTGCTGATCTTCCTCAGGTCATAACAGAGAATCTTTGAGATAGTTATTGCAAGTTTTTATTAGTAAGTAGAGTTATACGGTAAGCAGTTGACGTCTTTGTAGCAGTTTTAGGTGTGACGCAGCATTATCTAAACATTGTGCTGAAACTAGATAATATATATACCCATTTGATTTACATTGCAACACTCTCAGATAATTATAATACTCTTATTCTCTTCTCCTCACCCACAAGATGGCTTGGGTCCCAGTGCACTCGACACTAAGACCCCACCTGCAGCTGACAGCTACAACATGCGAAACACGTTTGAGAACCCATATGCTACATAGTCTTGAAATTTGGGCTGCTGTTCAATATTTTGTAGCTAGCTGCTGCTTTAGTAATGGTGGTATGTCATTCTATGAACCTCTAGTAGTGCATTAAACTGCTACATGCATAGTCCATAAGTATGTTGGCAGCAGCTTAATTATAGCTTAGAGCTGCAAGGTCTCTCTTATACTTACAGTTATGTAGTGGTATTACCCAAAAGATAATATTATTTGTGTACTTGGTTCAGAAGCTGTAGTCAGTGTGAACAGCAACCACAACTATAATGCATTATGTGAGAAACTCCTTATCAGGTGAACGGAATGGGTGTAAGGTCAATTAGACTGTAGCTAATTGCAGGCCAGCTCAGTGCACCCATGCAAACCAGGACCAAGCAGCTAGCTACCACTACATACTGGTATTGATCCGGAACATATTCTGCAATGATGGTGCAGCATCCACAGGGCCGTCGGAAGCAGTTGCAGAGTGATCAGGCCCCCCCAGGAAATTTCCACTTTCTAAGCAGCATCTGTAACAACAGTCCTGTTACCGATCAATTGCTGGTTCTGCTATGATGTTGTTGCACGAGGTACGTATAATTATACTGTAATTTATAACAGAAGAAAAGAAGTGCCTAAAAAGTGGTCCAGCCATGGCTGGACAAACCGGACCAGTTCCAACAGCCCTGATCCATCGGACCGGTGTACTTATTATTCCATATGCTATTATGGACAGCCTAACTACGTACCTTGGATGGTGGTGGAGTCAGTAGATCACTATTGCCTTCTATAGTCTTCCCATGGGTCACCACTGATGAATTCCACTGTCATCTTCATAAATGCAATAAGCAACTAAACACTATTGATCCCAGCTGACAAACCTTCTGATGACAAATCTTACGTACATCACTTCAGCCTCATTCCCACGCAGCCTGGGAACAAGGCTACTCCACAATGTATGTGGGACGGAATTAATATGGTAGTTGTCCTCATTGTCTGAAAATTCGGTAATGTTAGTAAGGATCAACATTGTTTCAAGCACGAGCTTTGAATGTGAGCATGCTGCTGTTTAAATGTGAATGCTGGCCTCTCATACATGCATGGGATATATTGTTTTCCTGTACAAGTGTGAATTTACACAATGTTAGTGTAGCTAATGTCAAAAGTAGTACTGGTCCAGTTCAATTGTGCATGCATAATTATGATCAGGAACTTGAGTGGCTCATAAAACAATATGATCCATGACTCAGAAAGTGGCTGGGAATTAGGCCATAGTTGGTCTCAACCTTGTTTATTAGAGTCCGTCCATGACTCCACTACAGGTCATTGACGAGAGCTTTGAACAGTGGTCCGAGAATTGACCCTATTAGGGGCTCTCTTGTCCAATTAGCTATACAATGGCTTGCTGTCTTCCAAGAACACTAGCTAGCTCAACTACATGCAACTTGGCTCTTCATCCCTCGCCCCATCAGATTCCAACTTAGCTAAGAATGAGGAGTGTCCCAAGTGTCTCCTGATCAGTGCCTTCCTCCACGCATCATGAAATTCATCCTCCAGTCATCATTACTTCTAGATAGTACAAGGGTGCAAACAAGTTTGTAGAATGTGTGTGTGTGTGTGTGTGTGTGTGGGGGGGGGGGGGGGGGGGGGGGGGGGGAGTCTACATAATGTTGCAGAGATGCATTCGTGTTGCTGTTGTGCTAGCTTGTGAAGCCTGCATCATTTCCAAAGCCAGCTGTATTTCAATGCAACCAGAAAGTCATACCCAGACCACATCATCATATGCACTTATTCCATTGCTAATCCCCTTTGCTAGTTCACACAAAAATCGACAGAGAAAGAACATGAGGTAACGTCTGCACATTCTCGTTTGTTTTAAATAACGGGCGTATGCAAATGCCATATTTTGTGAAGTCTCCCGCTCAATCCCCACTATCGCCCGGGAGGGGTAGAGGTGGGGGCATATACAATTGATAGGTGCACAACCAGTTCGAAAGGTGCCAATCCCATGCATATATAGCTGCAGCCTGTCTCATTCCAGCCCATCTGAACTGTTGCATGCACATAAGGACGAAACAGATGGTCTTGAGTTGTATAGAACAGCGAATTTGTATACTGCAACAATAGTCGCATGCTAGCTGCAGTAGTTAGCTAATTAAATTTTCACGGTTAGGTTGGGGCCCTCCCTACTTATATCAGACGCCAGAAGCCAAGTTCACTCGCCACGATCGCAAATCAGGAGCACAACACTAACCGCGGGGGGTGCAGCGTCCCTTAGGCTTCAGAACAACAGCATATCCTAATACTTCAGGAAAAAAAACCCTAAGTTCAAATAAAATTATAGCTAACCTTCATTCTGTGTTTCAACAGATCAAACCGTGAGTAAATAAGATTGACCTCACGTGACGTTTTAATTAATATTTGGGGATAATTGCATTCCAATCAATTTAGCAATTTCATGACAGTATACAACTATCACCACTTGTAAACTAATGATGACTTTTTTGCGGTTGAGCCCCACCCCCTATATACGTTCACCAGACGTTGTTTGACGCTTTCCGCATCCGAATATAAACGGGCTAGGCCGGGGAACGAGGTTAGTTGCTATGGTTGCATGTATAAGTCGTCCATCTCCAAAGCCGAAAAATGCCAAAAGTTCATGTCGCTATATTGACCGTTTTGAGTATCCAAGCACTGCTGTTGGGTGTCTGCGCTGCCCATCCCCGTCTACCATCACCACGGAAGCATGAGAGAGTGCCAAGAAGCGGTGCTGGTTGGTAAGTGTAACAACCACACATAGCTGCAGCTAGCTAGCTATAACCCTGAAGACCTTATACTTCTTTCGCGGCGGTCGACTTCATCTCATTCTGCGACTGAGCTCGCGCACGCAGGTTCTAAGCGAAACGGTACGTTTCCTTGAAGATCGACCGTATATACCGCACTGTGTACGCGAACCCAATTGCAATCTTACGCAGTAGCTAGCTCGTAGCTATATATATATCGCCTGAACGGTGAGACACTGAGTCAATTGAATTTGAAGTGACACTATTTTTCGCACTCGATGTCGAAGTCCAACAAAGATACCCAAGCCGAGCATAGTAGCTAAGTCTGTGTCAGTCCTGCAGGCTTTCGGAACGAATCGAGCACTCCAAATTTTCGTTGAGTCCCAGGCTCACAACCTCAAAACTCTGGAGACGAAACTCTTTTTCTGCAAAGTTCCAGAGCTCGCCCACACACTCAGGTTCTACCTAAGCGAAATGGTACGTTTCAACCGTATATACCGCAACCCAACTTACACTGTAGCCAGTATAAGTACTAGTATATCAACTGAACAAACAAGTGGAGGCCCCTTGGTCGTTGAAAACAAACAAGGGGCGTGTCGCCTTAGTTGTTGAAAACAAACCAGGGGTGTGTCCCCTTGGTTGTTGGGTTCTTTGAACGGTTAGCTTTTAAACACCTGTACGCGTTAAAGGTGGTTAGTACGGCGATGTGGTGTAGTTGGCAGTGCGCTCGCATGGTAATGCGGAGATCGGCGGTTCGAATCCACAAAGAGGAACTCTTTTTTTTTTATCCTCCATTTTGGTATTTCTAGCTCATTAATTATTCATAAGTGCATATGCAGTCTCAGTCTGCCTGATGGATGTACATGGATGGCAATTATAGCAAAGATATTTCCTCCCTCTGGCATTTTCCTTGTCATGGCATAATATTGTTGGCATGTGTTTACAGCAATCCGTTAATGCTATTCACCAGGTGATGTAAACTAGTAGCTAAATAGTGCAATGAATTATGCAGTTGTAGTATAATGAACAGTGGTATGTGGCTGGGAGCAGGACGTGAGCATGACAGTAACAAGAAGGGGAATTCGAATACGTATACACAGAAGCTACCCCCAAGAGAAGCAAGTATTACTTGTCCCAAGCACTCATTGTTAATTAAGTACTGCAGTCTTCCCAAAACTGCCATTTTCAAACCCTATGGAGAGTTTTTTCTATCAACAAGGCGTGCTACACTTAATTTGCCAACATTCCAGGCCTCATCTAATTCTCACAGTGACAGCACAGTGACAGCACACATCTAATTAGGCTGTGCGGGCGAAAACAGACAGGACTAACAGTACAAACCAAACACACAAACAACTCAACAGAAGCACAGCACAATAAAGCGGCAAAAACTTGGGATGAGCTGAACAGAAAGGCAGGACAGGTGTAACTACCACACCTATGGTTTTAGGGTATGCGACCACACATTGCCAATCTGCTGGTTATACTCAAGAATATACCAATGGCCTTAGTGAAATGCAAGTGAGTCAGTGCTTCCTGATAGCTGGAAAATGCTACTTTGCAGTCTCCTTAGCTGGATCCCACACCATTTCAGCTTAGAGCACCTCATAAATCTCTAGCCTCGTTCGCAGACCTTCAAAACCTCCAGTTGTTGATCGCTTGCAGTACATAGTATGCATACTGCAAGCGACCAAAAACTGGAGGTATAGCTAGAAGGCCTGGGAACGAGGCCAATAAATTTCACTGCGCTAAATGCATTGGAGCGCAATGGCAACATCAAAACGTCTGGCCTTATTAACTCTTAATTTTGTCTGCCATAGCCTCTTAATGTATGCATCTTCCAACAGTCTATAGCTACATCATACAAGCATTCAGTATAATGTTTTGGCCATACAACCTCGTACGGTGTAGGGACAGATGGCCAGCCCAAGTCAGTATAACTACTTTCTCAGTTTAACATGGAGATCAATCCTCAAAACATTTGGTTAAGCAAGTCACCTATAATAGATTTGGGCCAAATACAAGTCATTGTAATAGGCTTAATTAATTATGAGGCGTTAATGCCTATATCTCTCAAATGCTAGGGAATTCTTACCGGTGAAAGGGATGAACCGGAAACTAATAGCTAACCCCACTAGTTTATGTTACCATTGCTTTGCTTGGTACTGTATGCACCACTATATATGTGCAGCATGTAGAATTATTAATGTGGTTCCAATTTCTTGAACCGGTTTCCTATAGCTAGAACCATGCATTATCACTTTTAATGTTTTATTTTGTACTCCAGCTCTCTCATACTCTATCAGCATAGTAATCGTGCAGGACAGCAACTGGTGCTGACTGCTGATGACTCCACCTTGACAGATAATGGCATCTGGAATGACCAAGCATCATCTCTTCGAGTAACTGGCCCATGTCAGTGGATTCTGTATGTAGACTCTAACTACGCTGGTTCATCATCTGTCGTTGGTCCTGGCAGAAGAGATTACGAATTTGGTTACGGAGCAAATGGATTTGGTTTACCCAATGATGCAATCACTTCTGTGCGTTGCCTCCCAGCAGATGGCACTGAGAGACTGGTTCTCTTTCAGCATGATTATTACCGTGGCCGAATTGCAATTCTTTCTACCTCTACTTCTGACCTTGCAAATGAAGGCTTTGACGATGACGTAACCTCTCTTATCATCACTGGAGGTACTTGGCAGTTGCATTCTGGTACCAACTACCAGGGCTCTAGTGTTACACTTGGACAAGGCCGCTACCCAACTGCAAGCTCTATAAGCCCTATTGCAAATGATGATCTCTCATCTGCAAGGCTTTCAGGTAAGTGCAAATGTGAAAAGTTGGCACCCCCCAACCCATAGCTAGTAGAGTATATATGCATGAAGTTCTTTCTATACCTAGCTTCGTTCCCAGGCCGTAGGAGAAACGGCCTGGGAACTTCTGCATGTGAGTTCAAACTGTATACGGATGTCACATCACGGCAATTGCATACCTCATTCAAGCAATGAAGTCCACGTGATTATATTTCCACCTGCTGAGAATTGTCCATTCCTGCTCGTGGAAGGAACTGTTTGTGGCCGGTTCTGCAATTGATTAAAGCCAACAGTGTTCATTATAATGAAGTGAGCTGACAGAGCAGTGATTTGGTATAGTTATATTTGGTACACATATCCATATGGATGCACATACTGACAACAGAATGGGATAATCTCTTCCATTAGTCACAAGTAACCATGCATGTTGGCGTTTCCTATCACTATACAGCTGTTTGTACCCCTGGTTGTGATGAGACTGGGGGTTACTGTGAGACCTCTGGTGAATGCCTGTAAGCAGTGCAGAAGCACTCCAATCTTTATTGTTGCAATGATCACATATCACATTGTAGGCAGTAAGACTGATTGATGCTCTTCTTGTGTACTGCATATATACTAGCTGTCGAACTGGATGGACTGGGACAAACTGTGACACTTGCACCCCTGCTAGTGGATGCTGTGAGTAATAAGACTACAGGGATAAAGCCATGCTATTACTGCATCCTATTATGGGGAAATTTAGGAACTTGAACAGTTCGCAATGACCACACTTAGCTAACTATGTAAGTTTCTCACTTTAGCATCAGTTGGTGGCTACTGCAACAATCCATACGAGTGCATCTGTAACAGCGGATTTGGAGGAGGAAACTGTGATATCAGTGAGTGCATCCATCACACGTGATTGTGCAATATAATTCCTGAGTTGTGTATTCCTTCTTTATCCTGTTCCACATATACCACACCAATCCATAGACCTATCTCCCTGCCAGAACCAGTCTCTATGTCAAAATGGTGCCACGTGTGTTAGCGATGGTTTAGGTGGTCACAGGTGTTTCTGTCCTCCTGGCTACATGGGAGTCAGCTGCCAGGATGAAACTGATGAGTGTAGCCCCAATCCCTGCCAAAATGGGGCATCCTGCACTGTGAGTGTGTAATTCCTAGATGATGTCACGGTTCACTCTTGTCAGTCACCCAGAGACCACGTACTGATATTGTAGGGTTTAGCTGGCCATCAAAGGTTGGAAGCACCAACCATGCATGTACTTGGTTTCGTGTGCACGTTTTGTTTTTCCAGGATGTGGTGAATGGCTACCAGTGTAACTGTGCTGTGGGGTGGACGGGAACAAACTGCGATGTTAACGTTAATGACTGCAGCCCAAACACCTGCCAGAATGGAGGGTTCTGCCAAGTGAGTTCTGCTAATATTCCTCCTGTAATTGAAATTATGATCAAGCAACTGAAGCATTGGAGCATTATGGCAGCTTCGATTCATGAAACTTTATCTTCGTATCAATCAGGAGCACACAAGGACCATATTAAGGCTTAACGACTTGCCATGCTTCACGTGCATTTCTATTAATTTTGTAGGATTTGGTTGCAGACTACCGTTGTGTATGTATACCTGGATGGACAGGAGCCAACTGCCAGATACCCATCAATGACTGTGTCTCCAATCCTTGCATGAATGGTGGAACCTGTGTGGTGAGTGAATGAGGCATTCCTTATGCATAATTCATTGTCCACATAACGTAATAGTGATTGTGGTGACTATTACTGCTCGTGATCGTGATTCACTGATTCCTTGTTTTCCATGCAGGATCGAATAGGCTATTACACCTGCAATTGTGCTCCTGGCTACTACGGTCAGAACTGTGAGACTGACCATGATGAGTGTGCTTCCAACCCTTGCAACATTGAAGCAAATTGCGTGGTGAGATATATCCCACCCACAATAATGATATGCATAGCAAATGTATTCTGCAGAACATTTGCATCAGTGAGACTAGTACTACAGTCTATGTAACTTAACACAAGTCTACACCTTTCTGTTTGAACAGCGGTGAGTGTGTAGCATGAAAAGGCTAACTTTCGACTTTATATTATACCTCTGTACAACTGGATTGAGTCTATACCTTGTATAAAGTATAAAAGCTCAGCATTTCCACTTGTTTGGCATTCCTTCATAGTTTAATATCAGCAGGCAAACATTTCATTTCAATGCACATTTTTGGTATCACACAGCTGGTCCAAAGCATCCAGATTGAATGCCAGTGAAGTTAAAAACATGAATCGTAATTGATGCCCCACTGACTGTCTGACACAAAACCTGTGGACCTCACCCTGAAGGCAGTCAATGAGACACATAGGGATGTATAGTCTGTTGATCAAGAAGTTGTAGCTACCTAGTCTCGTGTGGCCAGACTCCAATTCCACACCGAGGTAAAGGGTGTGGGACATGGCCATAGAGCGGCTTGTCACGCAGGAATAATTTTCAATGATGTAAGTGACATTGAACATCAAAGTAAAACTAGCAACCTTACTGCACTCGTGATTTCGACTTCTACTGTATTCCTGCTCTTGAGTCCAGACACTTCCCGCATAATTCATTTCTCATGTTTCAATGTTTATACTCCACTCAGACTCAAACTTTGGTTAATCACATACTTCAAGTAGCGTGTGACTGAATACTGTGCTGTGATTCGTATGCACGCCACTTATTAAAGTGTCACACCTGATGACAAGGATAATTACCTTAACTTATTGGACTATCTGCATTGACATTTTGATCCACGTAGTAATCTATTATCTATAGGATGTTGTCAATGGTTACAAATGTGAATGCGCTTTGGGATGGACTGGGATAAACTGTGATATCAACATAAATGACTGTGCACCCGGCTCTTGCTTGAATGGAGGCTTCTGTCATGTGAGTTGTCTCATAGATCAATGGTACTACTTAAGGTAGCATTATCCCTTTACCGTTAGGGTACCTTTAACCGTCAGGGCCCCGACGGTTAAAGGTATCCTAACGGTAAAGGGGTAATGCTACCTTAACCGTTGCATACTAAAGGATTCTATTATATCAATTCTTTGCAATGCTATTAGAATATTATTGGATTATGTTTGGACTGTGATTGTGATGCTATCTGTCATTCTGTCCAATAGGATCTGATTGCCAGCTACAACTGTACATGTCTGCGAGGATGGACTGGATTCAACTGTCAGACAAACATCAACGAGTGTGCTTCAACCCCTTGTAGGAATGGAGGAACCTGCATTGTGAGCAAACAAGATACAGCAGATTGCAAAACGGTGGTGACTATTAGATACTGGTGGTGCATGATCCACTGATTCCCTGTTTTCCATGCAGGATCTAATTGGCTATTACGCCTGTCATTGTGTTCCTGGCTACTATGGCATAAACTGTGAGACTGACAATGATGAGTGCGCTTCAAACCCCTGCAACAATGGTGCAGCCTGCACAGTGAGTTCTGCATCCTGTCTGCTAGCACATAGTATCTCTAAGCTACATGCTCACAGCTAGCCTCATTCCAAGGCTCTCGCACACGCGCTGGGTGATGGCCTGGGAACGAGACTGCTTGACAGCCTGTAGTTGGTATATAGTCCTCAGCTGTCTTTGGTATTTTGCACCATTTGATATTATTCTCACTCATGGTTTATGGAAAGGGTGGATTGCTATTCTAAAGCACCGACGTCAGTGATTGTATCTGTTTCTGCTAGGACGTGGTAAATGGATACCAGTGTTCCTGTGCAGCAGGATGGATGGGAAGAGACTGTGATATCAGCACGAGTATCACAGGACAGATGCAGACAGGGGGACAGGTTGGAGGTGAGATTTACATGGAGCATATATCCTTGACCAGATTGCATTGTTATATACTACTAGAGGTACTCAACTGAGCACTTGTCCCGTGCGCAGATGATATTGTGGTGCGAGCCTGAGTGAGTGCACATGCAGAACATGGAAGTTGTATCTCATCAGAATCATTGTACGTAGCTACACATGTATATGTACAGCACAGGAACTATGAGTCAGGCTAGCCTATAGCACATATAACACACAACCTATGTGCATGCTACAAACTGGTCCAGCCCACCACAGATACGAGCTTTGCTGTGGAGATTCTAACTGTCACTTTGCCTATAGCTAAGCACTTGTTCTCCCTTCTTTGGCGAGACTTAATTTCTTCTACTTCTTCTGTGATTCTGCACTCTCTCTCTCACCTTCAGAGAACACTTTCTATTCACTCCAAAGAGCGTATTTTCTACTTATAGTATGAAAAATTGAGGTGCGGTTTTGTCGGATAAATTGGACAGAGAGCAAAAACCTCGCTTTTCACAGCTTCGTACAACTCTCGTTTGTTCGGTACATAGGAGTTGTGCGCATTTTTAACTTATAAAAGGCTGTAAGCATTCGTATTTCAGCCAAACTGCTAATTTTTGTGTCCACTGACATACTGACTGACTGACTGACTGACATACCGATGGACACAGCAATCACTCTACCCCTTGCTGCGCATGCGCGCCCACGGGATAATACGCTCACTTTACATACTCCATTGACCCTCTCACATATATTCACAGTGAGTATTGATACACATCATTGTCTCTGTGGTCCTAAATGGAATATTGTAAACGGTTGTATTATCCTTTTTTAGGGACCCAGTTGAATATCGGTCTATTCGGTGGTGTACTGGCTGCTTTTGGCATTGTAGTGATCATTTTGATTGCTGTCTTGCTGGTGGTGGTCATACTCCTCATCAATTCCAGGAGGAAGGGAAGAAATATTGCTACAAGTTCGTGTGAGTATCTGAGTTTATGTTTTTTATCAAAAGATCCTATTATATACAGAACACGAAACAGTTATAGTATGCATAAGTAAAGCTATATCATGCAATTGTAATGCTAAGGTACAAGCACACTCGGAACACAACACATGTACAGTACATGAAGACATAATTACAGCCAACACCTATCTCTAGCAACAACAACAGTCATGAATTTATTTAATGACCAGGTCTTTGTAATTGGTAATTTGATAGCATCTCTAATTGCCTCTGGTAGTGGTAATTGGTAATTTGATAGCATCTCTAATTGCCTCTGGTACTGGCCTTGATAGTTTTGATGTATCACAATATAATCCTTTGTTTATTTTACTTTATGGTGGAACTCCTAGTTGCAGTCTATATTGATGCAATAGTCTAAGAACTTATCTTGCTAAGATGGTTTTCTGTTGCTATGACAGATAGGCTGCATCCCAGATTTGAAGTAAGTATAGTTTCCCAGTTATGACCTCCCATAATTCAGGATTTTCCCATTGAAGCCCAGCCACCCATCTGAAATTTTTCCACTGAACCTGTGGAAAATCCTTGGGTTCAATCCTGAAGTTAGTGTGTGTGTGACTTGTTTGATTGGATTTTTATTGGGACTGCCATTTAGATCTAGACATCATGTTTCTGATCAATTTCATGCAGTGTATGATCGTATGCCATCACCTCTACCTGAGTACTCACTCAATGACTCCATCTACTCTGGATCAACAACCAGGCTAGTTGGTGGGACATTGCCAAGATCAAGCACCCTCACACAAGATCCACAATTCACAAACCCCCTCTATGAGCTTGAGAAGGACGGTAGGTGAAGAGCACATAAGAGTCGGATCGATGTACATCATTGTTGAAACAGGGTGCATGTACTCATTCATTTGGGCAGCTGAAGATTGTGGGTAGAACATACAGTTAGAAGCGCGCAATAATGATGGTAGCCAGTTCTTTGCAATAATATGTGTACCCTCAATTCCCGGATTGAAGCAGCCCTGAGCTAGAGTGGAAGGGAGTAGATATCTGTTACCTTAATTTGTCCCTCTAGTTTTTGTGCTGAAGAAGGACTGTATACAGCTGAACCATGCACGGTCAATATGTTGCAGAAAACTGGTCATAGCTCTATAATGTATAGCTATGCTGGAAAACAGAACTTTACTAGTGATTTTTTTGCTCAATTTAGCACAAAAAAATTGTGTGATTCTGGTGAATCTAATCCAGTACAAGCTCACCATTAACTAAATGGCACATGAAGCTGGGCAACTCCCAAAATGGAACAGGGATGCAACAACTCTGAATCTACTTGTGGGGTTCTTACTGACATGAGATGGTAGCTATCTCTAGCACAAAGAGGTCAGGCTGCATGCCTGCAGTTTGCTACTGGAATGCCAGCTGATGAAAGTTCTGTTCACGCTGCTCGTGCTACTTCTTAACATTTTATAGTCTACCACAACTTCACTGATTGAATGTCCTTAAATGACAAAACATGATCTCTTGGAATTTGCAATCTACAAGGCAAGAATGTTAATTAGCTTGCATGGTATTATAATTAGAATGAATAAGGTTATAGTTAACTTCCGAGCAACACCATCCCATTACGTATACCAACACGCTAGAATGCGCAATGAGATATTATATGTATGATAGTGTAGCTATCACACTCTTACAACATTATTCTCTTCTACTCCACCACAAGATGACTTAGGTCCCAGTGCACTTGACACTAAGACCCCACCCACAGCTGAGGATGACAGTGATGCACTAAACCTTGATCCCTACAACTTGCAAGCCATGTTTGAGAACCCATATGCCAAAAAGCCTTGATCAGTGAAAAGTTGAACTGCTGTTTAACATAAGTATGACTTGTAGCTCTCTGTTTGAGGAAAGTAGAATGTCATTTTGTATGCACCCATAGCTATAATATTATGTTGTACCACCCTTAATGACTGATTCCTGTATGAGTTATCCCATGCAGCCCTTGGCTGTCCAATATGTTACAGTTAGCTGTACTAGTTCCATAGAATGTAAGGTGTACTTTTTCACAGAGCTATATCCTCCGCTGTGATTGTGAAAATGAACTGTGCACAGGTATATAACTACAAAGCATGTAACTACTTAGTCAACTATAGTATTATTATAACAAGTTTCTGTGTAGCTACCAGGGCAGCATGCAGCAGGAAGAGTGGCTTGCCTCAAGACAACTCGGAAACAAACCATGATTTCTTCATCGTCTCCCCATTATCATTGGAGCCTCTGCACAATGTGTCCTCACTGAATGTGAATATCCATGGCAAGAGGACTTGAACGGTGAATTCAGCTAGCATACTGAAACAGTACAGCTTGACTGTGGTTGATTACACTGCTATTCATGACATGCCTTATTCTCAAACCACTTAAACTTGATCGCAGATTATCACCTTGAAGGCAGAGTATCATATAATAATAGGTGAAGTTACTACCCCGGTATAGTTTATCCAGGCCCTTGCTAGGGATGAAAGACCTAGCTACAGTTGCCTTGCTTGTATGGTGAGGTATGCATATCTCTTCATCTTTTATTATTGGAACACTTATTATGCATAATGTGTTAAGTTATAATCAATAATTCTTTACATGAGGTCTGCTGTCATGTGATGTCGCTAAAATTATTCATCAAGTGTTTAATATCATTCACACTCTGACAACATACTGAATTTGGGCTGCCTTCATATCGATCCCCCAAAATGGCACACCTTCATGCAGCTGTAGTGATCTTTTTGAGTGTTCAAGCATTGCTGCTGGGTGTCTGCGCTGCCCATCCCCGTCTACCATCGCATGTGAGAGTACCAAGAAGCGGTACTGGTTGGTACGTTCATTCTGTACTGATCGGGTTGTTCATAGATAGCTATAAGACACGGAACAATAATTGCACGTATAGTTACATAATAATCATGTATTTAGTAGCCGTGGATTAACTGTACGTTAACTGGCGCAAAGTGCTTCTGGGGAATATTTATCGTCTGGCCGCATCAAGTACGCGATACTCGTTGCCGCTATAAGTGGCGTGACAATCAGTACACATGCAGCTCGCATCGTTGGACTAGTCCAGCGATGCGAGCTGTGTACCAGCGAGAGTGGATTGTCTTGCTGTGACTGTGAGGCGCCGGTCACCAGTTCGTACGATCACGGATCAACCTGCCTGTAACATACGAAACACCAAAGACTCCCAGTGCATGCGCATAGGGACGATAAGCGCACGTACAGTATATAGGACAATCGTGGCGCCATGGAAATTAATATGTATAGTCCCGTAGCCACCATGCAGTTCATCATGACTGGCGGACCTGAGTAGCTACTGGCATAAACTCCTGGTACTGATTGTCTACAACACCCGGTCTGCTTTCCAGTCCATTCCGTGCTAGTCATGCACGTCCTAATTTGCTGCAACTATTATGCTGAGAATGATAGGCTGTATTTCTTACTAAAGAATTGTAGGCTGAAATTAGGGTATTATGGCATGCATAATATTATGTAGGGCGGGGCCAGCAGACATATATAGGGCCTAGACCAGAATTATTTTATTTCCGGCGTAGACCACACCCACGGGCACCGAAAATACAAACCGTCTTCGAATAGCTTCAAGTGACTCGAAATGGTAACGCGGCAGACGGTGCAATCACAGAGCAACTTTGACGACGACGGTGCCCGTCCTGTCCCGTATTTACAGGTAGTATATTTTCTGTGCAGGCCAATAGATCAATGCTGCGGCCGGAAGTTGCATAATGTCCCATCACGTAGCAGGCAAGCTGTAGCTAACCTTCGAGAGATACCAAGCAACCCATGATAACTACTTAGTTTGAAAGCATACTGATAGGATGAGCTTAAGGTTACGGGTACCCGTTGACCGGAAGTAAAATCTAATTAGCGTGTATACAGGCAGCTGCACGTTAACGCTGAGGCCGTTGTGCGCGAAGTTAACATATCCACGCATGCGACAAAGTCTGTCTCCAAAAAGGTAATTCAGGTGGAAATAGGCATTTAAATCGCTGCTAATAACATATATCTAGTGACAGAGCTAGTTTCGGGAGATAGAGTAGACTGTTTCTCGCTGCTAGAGAGGCATGCGCAAGTCGCCGCCTCACCCGTTGTTGGACGCCATTTTCCCAGTGTACTTTGGTCTCTAGCCGGAGATGCTCGGCGAATTACTTGTCCATTTATAGCTCTGTCACTAGACATTCATGTCTTCTAGCTGCGTCCTGAAGCTGAAGGTGCAGTTCTGCACACAACGAGAATGGTTTGTCGCATGCACGATCAGAATTTATACAAGTAGGTGGGAGGGGCCAAAGTGGCCAGCTAGCCACGCCTCTGCAGGAAGTTCGTCTTTCAAGCAGTAGGCGGGTCTAAATAGGTTCGAGTCCAGCACCGACTTTGTTCCTAGGCGGCGTAAGAATTGGCATGGGTGCATGAATGTTATTGCACAGTATATGTGGGTATAATGGGCAAAAATCAAACTATAACGTGTCATGCAGGCCTAGGCGGCATCTTGAACTGTCACCAAAATGCGCAATAACTTAGAAATCACCGAGTATAGCTAACCAATGCTTGTTGTTTGTTGTTCCCTGTAGCTCTCTCACACTCTATGAGCATAGTAATCTTGGAGGCCAGCAACTGGAGCTGACTTCTGATGACCCTAATTTGAGTGATAATCCTCCGGGTATCTGGAATGACCAGGCATCATCTCTTCGAGTAACTGGCCCATGTCAGTGGATTCTCTTTAATGATGGTAATTATGCTGGTTCACAATCAGTCATTGGTCCTGGCACAAGAGATTACGAATTCGGTTTTGGAGCAAATGGATTTCGTTTAGGCAATGATGCACTCTCTTCTGTACGCTGCCTCCCAGCACCTGGCACCGAGAGAATGGTTCTCTTTCAACATGATTATTATCGTGGCCGAATTGCGGTTCTTTCTACCTCTACTTCAGACCTTGCAAATGAAGGCTTTGATGATGACGTAACCTCTCTTATCATCACTGGAGGTACTTGGCAGTTGCATTCTGGTACCAACTACCAGGGCTCAAGTGTCACACTTGGACAAGGCCTCTACCCAACTTCAAGCTCTATAAGCCCTATTGCAAATGATGATCTCTCATCTGTGAGGCTTATACGTAAGTTTATGAAAGGTGCAAAGTTGCCCCCCCCCCCCCCCCCCCCCCCCCATTCCTATATGCAAGGAAAAGTGCACCCGACATCAATTGTGCAGGCCAGTTACACTATTGTTTGGATTTAATTGACATGACTATCTTAGTTGCTTGATGTACGTGCCTGATGAAGATCGAATCGTTGTTGGATCGTTGAATGTTTGACTCTGACATCACAGTCACAGCATACAGTAGCAGTGAAACATGCAAACAAACGATCAAAACTTGAACAACGTGATGCTCAATATGGTATAACAGGGCCGTAGGAGTAGGTGCGGCACTGCCAGGTGCGGCGGCCGCCGGACCAATGATATGCTCAGTCTGGCTAGCAAGTTGTTGAGTCTTGCCATTTCATACCAAGATTGCACCAGAAACGATCTCAGAAGGTCAAAATTTTCCTGGGGGAGGGCCCCCATACCCCCCTAAGTGACGCACTTCGCGTGCTTGATATGCTTCTCGGTTGGCGTGCTGCGCCATGGCGCGCCATGCCATTGCGCCTCATCGCTCTTATATGCAAAGCGCTCTTCGCCTGACCAAACTAACACTGATTCCTACGGGCCTGTATAAAGTCTTATTGTACTAGGTAGCTAATTATCCACAACGACATACAGTCAAACCACCGAACATAGGACACTTTGGGAACAATATAAATTCAAGTCTTTTGTCCTTTGTAGAGAGGTTGTTCTCTTCTCGGAGGTTCAAAAATGTATTAGAACCATAGGCAAACCAATTATTTGGGACCATGAAAAGCGTCCTTTGTAGAGAAGTTTATTATCTTGTGTCCCTATCTCGGAGGGTCCACTATCAGAGGTTTGACTGTATACCTTTCGGATGAGTGTGGTGCAACTCATAGAGGTGGGAATGGCTTTGGAATGAGGCTACGCAAAAACAAGTAAGAAATAGCCAGTAAGCATCGTAAGGACAATTTTGTTCAGTTGTTGCCTGACGGCAATAGCGTATATAGTAGAATTGTGCAGTCTTCTTGAGTCACGGCTAACTGTCTGCAGTCATGCTCAATCCAATATCATTCCCTATAGCTGTCTGTGCCTCTGGTTGTGATGAGACTGGGGGTTACTGTGAGATCTCTGGCGAATGCCTGTAAGTGATAAACAATCAATTCTCAAGATTATAGCACATAATCATTGCCATAACTCAATTCAAGCTGTGAATATCAACAATTCATGGCAACTACTAATACTGATGCACATCATGATAAGACTGATTGTTGCTCTTCTTGTGTACTGCATACTAGCTGTCGAACTGGATGGACTGGGACAAACTGTGACACTTGCACCCCTGCTACTGGATGCTGTGAGTACAGTGATGGATGTTGTGCAGTACGGGAAGATTAACGGGGTAGTATGCTTTATAAATTAAGACCTTGACATTAGAATTGGAGGACGCATCACTGTTGCTCAGATGGAATGCTCTCCATCCCCACCACCGCACATATCATACACACTGGGGATCTTTAACTCTGACAGCAAACAACAAGTGCATGAAGACTGCATGCAGCATATCAATGTGTTAGTGCGTCTTCCCAGACACTGCTACCCCTGGCCGCGATTGGGGTGCATGATTTTAGTTGACATCTTTGACTCTGTAGGTGGAGTCAACAAATAATGTGGAGCACTCTTGTTGAACCATGAAGTTCCGAGATGCAATTTGAAATGACTCTGTTGATCATGAATAGGTGGAGTTAATGTTATTAATGGCCAAAACTAAAAGACAAACAACCACAATAACCTCTGTCTTTTATGTTCAACACTTGTGTAAGCCACTTACAAAGACCTTACCTCTAGATTGCCTGTCAATTTTCGGGGGGATGCATGACAGGCATAACAGATGGACACGACTGTTGCATAACCCCTCTTCCACATGCACATTCATGCGGGGGAAACGTAGCTGCAAACTTTACTCACAGACACTGTGGTTAAGAGGAGTTAATGCACATTATGCCCAACTACATATCATGGTGTTGGACAACAAATTTGTTATCCAACAAGCAAAATTTGTTTTCCAACGCCATGTTGGTTCGCAGATCAGACTTGAGTGGATAGATATATTGGCACTGTTACGGAATTCCACAGTGGTTGCTATGCATTTAGGGCGTCCAGAGCAATGTGGATACACACTCTAGCAAGACTGCATGATGACATCATTGTTTTTTTCACAATGATGTCATCATGCGCTATTGATTTGGGGAAACTCCTTGATTCACTTCCTCAATATGAAATTGACTTCAATCACTGAGTTAAACCAGTAGACACTGAACTGAGAAGTTTCATCCAGCAGAGGCTGCACTGTGAGATTCTCAAGGCAGATTTTCAGGTGTTTCGGTAATAATTGTGCTAACTAGCTAGTTACTAGCAAGCTAGCTACTAGCAAGCTGATTGTGCAGCAATGTAGCTCCCAAAACCGCATGGCTATTATATTGCATTATGGGTAGCTAGTTTGCAAATGAAAATGGACTATCTTTTCCACTATAGCATCAGTTGGTGGCCGCTGCAACAACCCATACGAGTGCATCTGTAACAGTGGATTTGGAGGAGGAAACTGTGATATCAGTGAGTGCATCTACAGCACATGCACTGACTATATAGCTAGCCTCGTTCCCAGGCCTACCCCATTTTTTCTGTTCTTCGGTTTCCGTTGACAATAATACACGGATGCGGAAGGGCGGCCCACGATCCATGCATTATTGTGAACGGAAACCGAAGAACAGAACAAACGGGGTAGACCTGGGAACGAGGCTACTGGCTATAATTACAGTACATAAAGTGTTGAGTCTAGCTATCATGTCGCCCCCCCCCCCCCCCCCCCCCCCCCACACACACCCTACCACCCACACACACACACACACACACACACAACACATGGTGTGACACACACATGCATGCACACACACTCACACACACACACACACACACATACACACACACACACACCGTGACACACACATGCACACACACACACACACACACACACACACACACACACACACACACACACACACACACACAAATCCACTAGACCTCTTACCCTGCCAGGACTTGTCTCTATGCCAAAATGGTGCCACATGTGTTAATGATGGTGCAGGTGCACACAGATGTATCTGCCCACCTGGCTACATGGGAGTCAGCTGCCAAATTCATACTGATGAGTGTAGCCCAAACCCCTGCCAAAATGGGGCGTCCTGCACTGTGAGTACTACATGTGCTACTAATTTGCGAAAGCACTATAGTCAGTAGTGTATACATGAAGCTGATTAGCTGCTCCTCAGTCAACTGATACTGGTGTTGGGGGTGTTATCATTACAGTTACGGATTAAATTTTGTATCTAATCAAGTACCGCATGTGTACACATGTTTGCTCCAGGATATGGTGAATGGCTACCAGTGTAACTGTGCTACGGGATGGACGGGGACAAACTGTGATGTCAACATTAATGACTGCACCCCAACCACCTGCCTGAATGGAGGGTTCTGCCATGTGAGTTCTAGTTATTAACAACTGTCATGGACACACTCTTGGCAAGATCCGATGCTTAGCTACAACAGTTATGGAATCCCAACATCTAGCCACATGCTGGTCATTCACGCTCAACAAATTAATTCAATACATTTGCATCATTAACACTGAATTATTAAACTATTATGCGTCTGTGTGCATACACTTCTTTTATAGGATCTGGTGGGAGGTTACATCTGTGCTTGTGTACCCGGATGGACTGGTGTCAACTGCATGACAAACATCAATGAATGTGCCTCCAGTCCCTGCATGAGTGGTGCAACCTGCACAGTGAGTTGAACATGGCAAACCCTACCTATTGTATACTGTTCATTTTTTCTGCTACTTTCGTGAGATGCAGGGGGCTATGTTAATTATTTTGCTGATGATTCACTTATGCATTCCCTGTTTTCCATGCAGGATCTAATAGGCTATTACACTTGTCACTGTGCTCCTGGCTACTACGGTCGGAACTGTGAGACTGACCATGATGAGTGCGCTTCCAACCCTTGCAACAATGGAGCAAATTGCATTGTAAGACCCAACTCACCACTACTTTACGATGGATGAGCGCTAACTAATTAGTGAAATTAATATTTTTGTGGGTAGGGGCATAAAGTTTCTGGAAGCGACCTTCACAACAATACTAAACCTGTATACTCTAGGGTGCGTTGTTAGGAGTATTGTTAGTATTGTCACTGCATGGTTCACTTGGCTACGTAATTCCTAGCTTGTATACCCATTCCAGGTAGTCAGAGCTCTCGTGGACAATGAAACCATATCAGGGATGAGCCTCCAGAGTGTCATTAGGATTGGACTTCAATACTCCTCAAAACCTGAAAAGTATTGATAGAGCTTCCGGGGCAAAATTTCTAAATTTTTATGCGATAATATGCCCATTGTCAACAAACTGTAGTGGCTGGTGAAAGAGCTAGGGGTGAGGGTATACTTCGCGAATGTCCCACCCAAAAACAGGCCCACCCATTCGAAAGTAGGCCCACCCAAGTACACAAGATCCAAGCATAACACTAATTATGCACTAACTTATTGGTGTTTTTTTGTTCATGGCCACAAAACTGTAGTAGTACGGTTGATCGACATGAACCAGTACACAGCTGTTATGCAATAGCATACAATGATAATGAAATTCATAGGAAATAGTACTGCAATAGCCCCTTCCTCTCTCAGTCCAACCAGAGCTATTCCGGTGCTTTCCTTGTTCAAGGTAATAGGGTGGGGGTACTTTTGAGTAATAAATAACCCTGTGTAACATCTTGTTGCGAAAATGGGGGTGGGCATATTTTCGACAGTGCATGAGTGCATCATATCAGGAGATGATGGTATACTCAGCTGCAGGCTGTCTCAGGAATGAAACCAAGGATGACCTGAACAGTTTTTGTTTCATAATGCCTTGGTGACAATTATGCTTCCAAATGGCACCAACTTGTACAGTCTCAGCTTTATCTCGAGAATGTGGTTTTGTAGCCTCATTCCCAGGCTCCCCCCTGTGTGCGCGGTGAAGAATTTTTCGTCGGCACACGCATGGCAATGCCAACAGTTCACATCATTGGTATGCAAGTAATACATAGAATAAAACTGTGAAGAGGGAAAACTACCAAGGTTTGAAGGTGCATGCGTGAGTTTTTAATGCAGCTGCATGCAGTAACGTTGTAGCATGTTCACCACTACTGATTGCGGCAGTCCACAATTAGCCTACCTGCGATGGAAGTGGTGCCTCCATACATGGGGATACGCTAAATTAAATGGTATTTGTTGGATCTTCCCAATATTCCTTGATTAATGAAATGAAGTTGCTTTGCTTCTGTTTCTGCCAGGATGTGGTCAATGGTTACAGGTGTGAATGCGCATTGGGGTGGACTGGAACAAACTGTGATAATAACATGAACGATTGCACACCCGACTCTTGCCTAAATGGAGGATACTGCAATGTGAGTTGTGTGACTTGTGTCATCGATCGGAATAGCTATACCACCTAATAATTGTGCCATAACTTGCTAAATGACACTTATCAATAATTGTAGAGATGCGATTAGGAGCAATGATGGCAGAAAATGTCACATTTTGGATCATTCTTAATGTCACATTTTGGATCATTCTTATGACCATCAATGTCCGTGCTAAGATAGATGTATCATTTTGTCTGATAGGATTTGATTGCTGACTACAACTGTACATGCACGCCAGGATGGACTGGATTCAACTGCCAGACAAACATCAATGAGTGTTCCACAGCCCCTTGTATGAATGGAGGAACTTGCATTGTGAGCAGACAGAACCTTTGCTTGTCAGACTGGCATAGAATAAACACCCACTTAGCTGCCATTACTGCTCATCAAGAAGCCAGTTTGTTCAGTTGTTCATTTACCCACTGGTGTATTTCTGTGCAGGATCGAATCAACTCTTACACCTGTCATTGTGCGCCGGGCTATTATGGTGTAAACTGTAATGTTGCTGGTGCATGTTCATCCAACCCTTGCAACAATGGAGCAGCCTGCACAGTGAGCCTACATATATCTACAATGAACTGCATGTCTAACAGTGACTAGTATTTATGTTAATAAGACACAGGAGTACTGTTGCTGCTCGGGGAGCAATAAAACAAACAAGTACATATATTATTATGAAACCACGCAGAAGTATAAGGAAGTTCTTTTGTTACCTGAATGCATTTAAATGGTAGATACTTCACTGTAAAACTATGGCATTGGGTAAACTTGCAAGGGGCCCAGGTAATATCATTAAGTACTGGTGTGTGCATCTATTTCTGCAAGGATGTGGTGAACGGATACGAGTGTTTCTGTGCAGCAGGATGGACAGGAAGAGACTGCGACATCAGGACAAATCAGACAAACATCAATGAGTGTACTTCTACCCCTTGCATGAATGGAGGAACCTGCATCGTGAGCAAACAGTATAACCATTACATCTGTCAGGCATTAAATCTCACTTTGAATCACATAATTGTGGCAATTGTTGGACCAATCTCTTATTCTTCAGACAGAGAATGAATTACATTGTGTTTGCAGTAGTTACTGTACTTGTGAGGTTGCCTAAAATCTCTCGTTAAGGTACGATGTACAATTCGATTAAGTTTGTTGCTGGTAACTTTGCTGCTTTATATCTCAGGAACTATTAATCTGAAACAAATTGCATTCAACATTACAACACCAAATGAAACTCTGGGAATAGGAAAGTAAAATGCCTAGGCTATTTGGACCTAGGCAACTAGACTCACTGCTCAAGCACTTTTGCGTCAAATTTCTGAGAGGCAGACGGGAGCCCAACCCTCAAAAATTCTCTGGCACTACTATGCAGTATTTGCTAGGTTGTGTTGAAGAGATATTCGTTGATCTGTGTATATTTAGCTATCTGCACAAAAACTTGCCGGATCATCCAAGAAGAGCATGCTCCAGGCACAATCTTCGTTTCGTGCCCAAATTTGATTTCTTTTCATGCCGCCCTGCAAAATACCAGGCTACTCGTGCAACAAGTCAAAACACGTGAGAAACATGTACAATTTCGTTCGTAAAATTTGACGCAAAGTCTTCATGGACTCGTGTCAACTGCTGCTTCCTGATTACGTCGGCTTAAGCTGCTGTTCCTGGATTGCATCCACTTCATCTGCTGCTTCCGATTGCATCCGCTTCAGCTACTGCTCTCTGCTTGCAACTGCTGCTCCCCGATTGCATCTGCTTGCATTTGCTTCAACTGTTGCTCCCCAGTTGCATCCTGATTACAGCTGATACTCCCAATTGCATCCGCTTCAGCTGCTGCCCCTGATTGCTTCCTCTTCATTTGTTGCTCCCAAAAGTATTTGCACTGGTATGAACTTTTCATAAATTAACATGAGGTTTGATAGGGGGATGAGGTGGGCGGTTGCTACTATACAGTAAACTGGGGGGTTGCTTGTAGCGAAATGGTTAACTAAAAGCTCTGGACTGTGGACCTCGAGGTCCCAGTTGCTTCTAAGGGATATTCTTTCTTCAGGGTGAACTCAGTTTAAATATAGGCTCTGCCTTCTCCAGGCCATCAATATACTATAGCCACCATTGTAGTAAACCATCGGGGTAACAAATACCAACAAAAACAAAACAACAAGCCATCAACATTGTGTTTCCATTAGGATGTGGTAAATGGGTACCAGTGTACCTGTGCAGCAGGATGGACAGGACGTGACTGCAGTGTCAACTCAAGTCTGGCAAACATCAATGGGTGTACCTCAACTCCTTGCCTGAATGGAGGATCCTGCACTTCTGTTGTGAGCGAGTGGATGAACAATTAGCATGTTTGATTAGTTGTTTTTCAGGTTGCTTTATTATAAGATATATCCTTAGTTTTCTTCCTTGTAAGGACAAGCATCACGTGTTATTATTGCGTATCAAGAAGCGGTTTGTTCAAACTGTATCTGTAATATCTGTGCAGGATCGAGCAAACTTTTACGTCTGTTCCTGTGTTCCCGGATACTATGGTCGGAACTGTGAGAAAGATGCTGATGAATGTACACCTAACCGTTGCAAGAATGGAGCAACCTGCAAAGTGAGTCCTGCATCAAAGCTGCTACTGTATACTGTGAAATGTGCGCCACTGGTTAAACAAGTGAGTCTTTAAAAAAACTTGATGTGTCTCGGCACGACTTGGCATCAGCTCAGAATCATGCAGAGGACATGGCAGCTGTTAACCCTTTATGACTGCAAAACCTGTTAGCTATGAGACTTTCAGCTTAAGTCAGTGTCAATATCCTTGAAGGTTCTGTGTGAGCACAAAGGGTGGATCAGGTGGAGGTGGGAATGTCACCCAAAGGGTGAAAGCAGTATGGTCGTGTCTGGGCTTGATGTTTTCTTTCTGCAATTATCTAGCTAGCAAGCTACGAGCTGAGTGTGTGGAGTCATGTATGGATGAGTGAGTATTCATTGTCCTGATTTACACTGTAGGCACAGTCTTGGATTCATGAACAGTTAAGCAAAACCCATAATCACTTTTGAGGATGTACTTGCAGGCTATAAATATACTTCGGTGCCAAGACAAAAAAAGTTGTGTTGGTTGTACTTTAATTTAACACACTTGGTGTGTTACGCACTGGTTGTCATAGATGCTGTGCAGAAGACCAAAGGTTACCATGACAACCAAGTTGCAACACCAAGTGTGTTAAATTTAAAGTGCAAAGTACCAACAGAACTTTCATAGCGTAAATATATGGATGGATTTTGCTAGCTACTTGTGTTCTTTTTCTTCTTTTTGCTCAATACTGTCTTAAACTCTGAATCACTCACAATGTTCTTGCGTGGAGTAGCAACATTATACAGGCAGTAGTGCACCAGCCCATCACTTTTTCACAACTGCAAAATATTCTTGCAAAGTGCTCTGAGCTCACTGCTGATCTACGACTTTGTTTGGATGCATCACTTGTATGCGTACAAAACTAATCTGCTAGACCCCTCTATCACTTAGGAATGAAGCATACTAGTATTCAACATCACTCATTGACAATTAGGAATAGGAAATATGGTCAGTGGGCCTGTGTTGCATTGAAATCGAATGAGAAACTGAATCTCTATTATCAATAGCAGCTGTGTTACTCCTTACAGTGTTTGAGTCTCGATTACGGTTGGGGCAATTGTCTCTTGCATGCAGTACAATCTGCATGGTAATGTGGGTAAAGCTGGTAATGTGGATAACACGTACACTGGTAGTAATATGGGTAGTGCTGTTAATGTGCTGTTAATGCTAGTAATGCGGGTAACATAGTTGTATTTATGGAACGTGAAATGGAAGTACATGGTACGTAGTTTCTTTGCTCACCAATACAATGTCATGTTCTTTTGCACCATACGTGGTGGCTGAACCACGCTGCCTCACTATTGGGTAGCTAAGTTCGCTTAAGAGTTAGAAGTTTGTCTTCAGCAAGTCGAATATTAAAGTGCTCTCTCACAGCTCCTGTACTTTTCCCAACTTGCTTAGCAGACAGGCTGCGGTGGCATGTCCCCAAAGACAATCACACCGCTGGACATTCCTTCGAGGCACGCGCTCGCACCACAGTCTTATCTTTGAAAGGAAGAGCACGTAGCTCCGTAGCTTTGCTACAGCTAGCAATCTGTACTTATAATTTATGTGCGTGCGTAGTCCAGCTACTATTTTTCCATTCCATTTCATTTCATTCCATTTCAATAATATTTCCATTACATTCCATTTCATTCCGTTTCATTCTTTCACGTTCCATTGATTCGGGTATGCCCCTGTAATGTGGGTAACACTGGTAATGTGGGTAATGCTGGTAATGTGGGTAACGCTGTCAATGTATACTGGTAATGTGGGTAACGCTGTCAATGTATACTGGTAATGTGGGTTAGCATTACCAGTGTTACTCACATTACCAGTGGTAATGTGAGCACTGGTAATGTGGATAATTCAGGTAATGCTGGTTTTGCTGTTTTGCTGTATGTATATATTTGTTACTTGTTCCTAAGAATTATTTGCAATGTGCATCTGCATGTAATCTTCCAGGATATGGTTAACTCGTACCAGTGTGTCTGTGAAGCTGGATGGACAGGAACAGACTGTGATATCACTATCAGCATAAGTGAATGTGGTACCAATTGCCAAGCACAGACTGGGGAACAGGCTGGAGGTGAGATTTTACCCATTATCAACTTTGACTACATTACAGGAACATTCAATCTTGTTTTCTATCACAGTGCGTGGGTATTCCTTAGATGTACCGCAGAGAATAAATCGGTTATCCTCCGCTATGACATCATAGCGGAGGATAACCGATTTATCCTCCGCGGTACATCAAAGGATCGCCACGCTGTGCTGAGAATCAGAGAGCTGTAGCTGTCTAGCAGCCGGATCCAGCTACTAACTTGATTTGGAGGTTATGTCTGTGGTAGAAGCCGGATCTACTACGTCGACTCGGAGGTTATGCGGTTTATCCTCCTTGGGAAATTTTAGCCTCGGCTTCGCCTCGGCCAAACTTTCCCTCGGAGGATAAATCGCATAACCTCCGTGTCGACGTAGTAGATCCTTGTCTTACACACACTGCAGCTAAGTCATAACCTGAATTGGCATATATTGGTAGCTACCCACAGCCATTAGTTTATAACGTATGCGGCATGCGTAACCTAACCACGTACTTATGAGTATGATCGATCTAGCTAGTGTGAACAAACAAACTTTGACAGGTCCCACATTGAGTATGTATGATGTGATGGTTTTCTTTGTGTAGGGATCCAGATCAGTGCAGGCATTTTCAGTGGTGTAGTGGCTGTTGTTGCTGTGATAGGGATTGTGATCATTCTCTTGCTTGTGGTGGTCATAATCATCATCAAATCCAGGAGGAAGAGTACTAACATAAAAAGTTCACGTGAGTATTGCTGGTTCACAAGCTCTTTAGTCGGTAGTCACAGTTCCGTGTGGGAACCAACATCTATACTCGCATGTCAGCATTTGAATCAGAGGATGCAGTTTGTGTGGCTGGGCTGCTCAGATGCATACAGCATAGTTGCAGAAGCAACTGTATAACTATAGTGCTTTTGACTCTTTTTATTTCCAGAAGTTCAGAGATATTAACAGCATGACTTGCAAGACTGAGATACGCAACTTGTTCACTTTCTTTCTGGGGCTGCACATAATTTGTCAATTATTCCATGCAGTGTATGATCGTATGGGATCCCCTGTGCCTGAGCACTCCCTTGACGACTCCATCTACTCGGGATCGACAACCCAGCTGGTGAAAGATGTGGGTGGGAGAGTGTCAGCATCAAACACCCTCTCACGAAATCCGCAATTCACAAACCCTCTCTATGATGAAAGTGGGATTGAGAAGGATGGTAGGTCAAGTAAACTATGTCAGTAATTAGGTGGGTAAACAATAAATTGCCATCAAGTATGCACATTGCACAGGACAACTGCCTGTAGATACGGGACTGGACAGCCACCATAAACACCGTCTGCCCACACGTTCAAGTCCGCGGAGACAAAACTTGAACATTCGTATTCGGCCTTCTCAGCAATTCTCCGGTGTAGAGGTGTGCCCGTAGGTGTGGTCTATGCAGGAATATTCCAAAAGTGAAGTAGTCTCACTACGGACTCGAATGGGCGAGCAGACAGTGCAATCACGGAGCAACTATGATGATGATGATGACGGTACTGCCGTTCTTGTCCCGTATTTACAGGTAGTTATATTCCTGTATTGCTTGTCATCACACCACCTTACCTCATGTCATAGCCATGGGCAGAGCTTTGTTCCAGCTATATGAACAAAAAGATGACTGGTACCTCTTTCAATCCTCGATTGTGTTGCAACAGCTTTTGCCTATATATTCAATGGGAATGGGCTGAATAGCAAACCATTATATTATTTTATTAGCTAACTGCTACCATCCAAAATATATTAGCTTGCTGCTACCATCCAAAGTAGCTTCTACCATCCCATAAGCTTAGTTTGAGAAACAGGAAATGCAGCCAAATAAAGTAATAGCAAGAGTGAATGGATGTAGCAACTTTTTAACTGCTTATGCACAGTCACCTGTTCACCAAACGTAATTCGTTAATTTTACCCTTCCCGAGCCTCATGTAACTATAATAGGCAGCAAAAATTCTTGTCACAAGCCAGTTGTTCACTTCAACTGTGGATGTAGCTACTGGACTAAAAGTGAAATTGTGCCTATTGCTGTGCTCCCAATATATTAATATTGCCAAATTGTAGCAGAAACAAGTGCCTAGGTTATAAGGAACCTAAAACATTGCCTGTATAATATATGGTTGATACAGTGTGACAATGTGTTTCATTTTTCCATACACACAAGCTGGCCTGGGTCCCAGTGCACTTGACACTAAGACCCCACCCGCAGCTGAGGATGACAGTGGTGCACTAAACTTGGATCCTTATAACTTGCAGGTCATGTTTGAGAATCCATACGCCACAAAGCCTTGAGAGAGTGCTACTGAACAGTAGAAACTGCATGCAGTTCAGTGTGTGATAATAGTTGTTTCAGTATTGTATGTGTCTTATTAGGTGTTGTAGACTACCACCCATTATTTTTATCGACTAAGTTTTTGTATCAGTTAGTCCAAACCGTATCCAGGATGTAGTTTGAAGTTATTACAAAGTGCATGGAGTGACGTCGCAAAGCAAACTGGCACGTTCATGCTCGAGGCCCTAGGTGCTCAACTACATCAAAGCCCCAGTTAACCTCCTGTGGTGTTTCCAAATACATGCACAGGGTGCTGTGCAATGTGAAGCCTCATATTACATCCTGTACACGACATGGTGTTGTCCAGTACATGTACAGGTGACCAGGAATAGCAAAGTTAATGAATGATAATTAATACTAACATGGGCTCTAACAGCTTTAGCTACATCCCCTCCCAAGGATGCGGTGTAACTTGTGACTGTTTCAGGTGGAAGCACAGGTCCTTTATTAAAAATACATCTACATGTATAATATTATTGATTCCGAAAGAAAGGGCATGACTTGAACCATGCAGCAACCTTGTGATTAGAAGTCGAGTGGATGCACCCATGGGTCACCACTGATGAATTTGACTGTCATCTGCGACTAAAAAAATAGAAACAGATGCAATAGCATCTAAACACTATTGATCCCAGCTGACAAACCTTCGGATGACAAATCTTACATCACTTCAGCCTCATTCCCACGCAGCCTGGGAGCGAGGCTACTCCACAATGTATGTGGGACGGAATAATATGGTAGTTATCTGAAAATTTGGTAATGTTAGTAAGGGTCAACATTGTTTCAAGCACAGTGAGCATGCTACTGTTTAAATGTGAATGCTGGCCTCCTGTACACACATGGATTTTGTTTTCCTTTACAAGTGTGAATTTCCACAATGTTAGTGCATCATGAGCCCATGTGAGTCCGTGTACATATGCATGTAACTAATGTCAAAAGTAGCACTGGTCCAGTTTAATTGTGCAAGCATAATATTATGATCAGGAGCTTGAGTGGCTCATAAAACTAAATATGATCCATGACTCAGACGGTGGCTGGGAATTAGGCTATAGTTGGTCTCAATCTTGTGACATCGTTTGTATAGATAAGAAATTGATTATGGTACTCCACCTTATTTATTAGAGTCCGTCCATGACTCCACTACATTCAGTACGGGTCATTGACGAGAGCTTTGACCAGTGGTCCGACAATTGACTCTATTAGGGGCTCTCTTGTCCAATTAGCTATACAATGGCTTGCTGTCTTCGAAGAACACTAGCTAGCTCAATCAATAGCTAGCTACACGCAATTTGGCTCTTCATCCCTCGCCCATCAGCCAACTTAGCTGAGAATGAGGAGTGTCCCAAGTGTCTCCTGATCAATGTCTTCCTCCACGCATCATGAAATTCATCCTCCAGTCATCATTCTGGATAGTACAGGGGGTGCAAACAAGTGTGTGTGTGTGTGTGTGTGTGTGTGTGGGGGGGGGGGGGGGGGGGGGGGGGGGGTGAGTCTACATAATGTTGCAGAGATGCATACATGTTGCTGTTCTGCTAGCTTGTGAAGCCTGCACCATTTCCAAAGCCAACTGTATTTTCAATGCAACCAGAAAGTCATACAAGTGTAAAAAACATTAAAAATGTATGGAGATGGAGGGATAACAGAACAGCAAAAAGTATAAAACAAGTAGGGATGATTAGCCTCGTTCCCAGGCCTCCGCCCAGACTTTATCTCGCAGCCGTGGAGAAAAGTCACGGCTGAGAGATAAAGTCTGGGCGGAGGCCTGGGAACGAGGCTAGGGATGATGGCATATATAAAACAGTTCAGTATACAACACCATCTTACATATCTTTCCACATAATAGCTACATGACTTGTATAATGAGAAAAGTATGTAGGGTGTTGTATACTGAACTGTTTTATGCCATCATCCCTGCTTGTTATTATACTTTTTGCTGTTCTGTTATCCCTACATATCTCCATACATTTTTAATGTTTTTTACACTTGTTAACCTCATTTTTATAGCAGCATACTTGATAGCATTCACTCACTTCGTGGGGTCGTGCACTGCTCAGTGTAAAATGCTGCTGTTTTGTGCAAACACCGTCGTGAGGGAGTCAGCCAAATTTGAAGGAGGAGGAGGAGGAGGAGGAGGTTTGGCGACTTTTTGGCGCGTTACTTTCGCGACGGTTATTCACGACACTGGGAATCTTCTGGGCCAGGAAAACACCAACCGATTTTGGCGGTTTGGCGAGTTTTTGGCGCGTTACTTTCGCGACGGTTATTCACGACACTGGGACTGTCTTCTGGGCCAGGAAAACAACAATAGTGAGTTGTCATAAAGGATTATTTGCCGCCCGTTCAAATAAAATTATAGCTAACCAGCTTCATACTATGCTTCAAATCGTGAGTAAATAAGATTGACCTCACGTAACGTTTTAATCGCATTTGAGGATAATTGCATTCCAATCAATTCAGCAATTTCATGAGGTTTACAAAGAGTATACAACTATCTCCACTTGTTGACTTTTTGCGGTTGAGTCCCACCCCCTCTATACGCGTTGTTTGACGCTTTCCGCATCCGAATATAAACGGGCTAGGCCGGGGAACGAGGTTAGTTGCATCACATCTATGGTTGCATGTATAAGTCGTTTAAGTTCCATCTCCAAAGCCGAAAAAAATGCCAAAAGTTCATGTCGCTATATTGAGCGTTTTGAGTATCCAAGCACTGCTGTTGGGTGTCTGCGCTGCCCATCCCCGTCTACCATCACCATGGAAGCATGAGAGAGTGCCAAGAAGCGGTGCTGGTTGGTAAGTGTAACAACCACACATAGCTACAGCTAGCTAGCTATAACCCTGAAGACCTTATATTTCTTTCGCGGCGGTCGACTTTATCTCATTCTGCGACTGAGCTCGCGCACGCAGGTTCTAAGCGAAACGGTACGTTTCCTTGAAGATCGACCGTCGCATTGTGTACGCGAACCCAATTGCAATCTTACGGAGTAGTTACCTCGTATAATATATCGTCTGAACGGTGAGACACTGAGTCAATTGAATTTGAAGTGACATTATTTTTTCGCACTTGATGTCGAAGTCCAACAAAGATACCCAAGCCGAGCATAGTAGCTAAGTCTAAGACAATCAAGATATCACCCAAGACGCATTTGAATGCTACTTCGGATGCAGGTAGCTACTGAGCAGGAGTCCCGCTACCAGGAACTCATGATCAGTGGTACTTTCAAAGATTAAGTCTACCCCTTTCGGCAGTATGCACGCAGCGCTGTCAGAAGGCACTCATTCACGAAGTGAGTGTCGGCCGGAGAAGGCACTCCAATTTTTCGTTGAGTCCCAGGCTCACAACCTCAAAATTCTGGAGACGAAACTCCTTTTCAGCAAAGTTCCAGAGCTCGCCTACACACTCAGGTTCTACGTACTAGAGCGTTTCAACCGTATATACCTCAACCCTAGCCTCGTTCCCAGTCCCACGCCCAGCTTTTCGTCGCTTGCAGTAAGGGGGCGTGTCCCCTTAGTTGTTGAAAACAAACCAGGGGTGTGTCCCCTTGGTTGGTTGTTGGGTTCTAGTACACTGACAAGCTTAAGCGCTTAAGCTTAAGCTTAATAAGCGTGGCAGTCTCAGTCTGCCTGATAGATGTACATGGATGGCAATTATAGCAAAGATATTCCCTCCCTCTGGCATTTTCCTTGTCATGGCATAAAATTGTTGGCATGTGTTTACAGTAATCCGTTAATGCTATTCACCAGGCGGTATAAATAAATAGTGCAATGAATTAATTATGCAGTTGTAGCTAGTATAATTGAACAGTGGTATGTGGCTGGGAGCAGAACGTGAGCATGCATGACAGTATAAATACGTATACAGTACCACGAGAGAAGCAAGTATTACTTGTCCCAAGCACTCATTGTTAATTAAGTACTGCAGTCTTCCTGAAACTGCCATTTTCAGACCCTATGGAGAGTTTTTTCTATCAACAAGGCATGCTAGACTTAATTTGCCAACATTCCAGGCCACTCTCATCTAGCTACATGCACATGCATCACAGTGACAGCACAGTGACAGCACAGTGACATAACAGTGGCAGCACAGTGACATCACAGTGACATCACAGTGACATCACAGTGACAGCACACATCTAATTAGGCTGCGCGGGCAACTGAGTGCGTGGGCAACTGAGTGCATGCACAACCAAGAGGAGAAAATAGACAAGACTAACAGTACAAACCGAACACACAAACAACACAACAGAAGTGACAGCACAATGCAGAAAACGCGGGATGAGCTGAACAGAAAGGCAGGACAGGTGTATCTACCACACCTATGGTTTTAGGGTATGTGGCCACACATTGCCAATCTGCTGGTTATACTCAAGAATATTATACCAACGTCCTTAGTGAAATGCTCCTGATAGCTGGAAAATGAGAATTTTCCTACTTTGCAGGCTCCAAGCTTAGCTGGATTCCACTCCATTTCAGCTTAGAGCACCTCTAGCCTCGTTCCCAGACCTTCAAAACCTCCAGTTGTTGATCGCTTGCAGTATATGTAGTATGCATACTGCAAGCGACCAAAAACTGGAGGTATAGCTAGAAGGCCTGGGAACGAGGCCAGTGAATTTCACTGCGCTAAATGCATTGGAGTGCAATGGCGACATCAAAACGTCTGGCCTTATTAACTATTAATTTTGTCTGCCATAGCCTCTTAATGTGTGCATCTTCCAACAGTCTATAGCTACATCATACAAGCATCCCAGTATAATGTTTTGGCCATACAACCTCGTACGGTGTAGGGACAGATGGCTAGCCCAAGTCAGTATAGTTACTTTCTCAGGTTAAAATGGAGATCAATCCTCAAAACATTTGGTTAAGCAAGTCATCTATAATAGATTTGGGCCAAATACAAGTCATTGTAATAATTACGAGGCGTTAATTATATCTCTCAAATGCTAGGGAATTCTTACCGGTGAAAGGGATGAACTGGAAACTAATAACACCACGTACTAGTTTATGTTACAATTGCTTTGCTTGGTACTGTATGCACCACTATATATGTGCAGCATGTAGAATTATTAATGTGGTTCCGAACCAGTTTCCTATAGCTAGAACCATGCATTATCACTTTTAATGTTTTATTTTGTATTCCAGCTCTCTCACACTCTATCAGCATAGTAATCATGCAGGACAGCAACTGGTGCTGACTGCTGATGACTCCACCTTGACAGATAATGGCATCTGGAATGACCAAGCATCATCTCTTCGAGTAACTGGCCCATGTCAGTGGATTCTGTATGTAGACTCTAACTACGCTGGTTCATCATCTGTCGTTGGTCCTGGCACAAGAGATTACGAATTTGGTTCCGGAGCAAATGGATTTGGTTTACCCAATGATGCAATCACTTCTGTGCGTTGCCTCCCAGCAGATGGCACCGAGAGAATGGTTCTCTTTCAGCATGATTATTACCGTGGCCGAATTGCAATTCTTTCTACCTCTACTTCAGACCTTGCAAATGAAGGCTTTGATGATGACGTAACCTCTCTTATCATCACTGGAGGTACTTGGCAGTTGCATTCTGGTACCAACTACCAGGGCTCTAGTGTCACACTTGGACAAGGCCGCTACCCAACTTCAAGCTCTATAAGCCCTATTGCAAATGATGATCTCTCATCTGTGAGGCTTATACGTAAGTTCATGAAAGGTGCAAAGTTGCCCCCCCCCCCCCCCCCCCCCCCCCCCCCCCACCACCCCCACCACCACCACCATTCCTATATGCAAGGAAAAGTGCACCCGACATCATGTGTGCAGGCCAGTTACACTATTGTTTGTTTGGATTTAATTGGCATGCTTGTCATACTATGACAAGATATGATAGTGTACATGACTATATTAGTTGCTTGATGTACGTGCCTGATGAAGATCGAATCGTTGTTGGATCGTTGAATGTTTGACTCTGACATCACAGTCACAGCATACAGTAGCAGTGAATAAGGGAGAAACATGTCAACAAACGATCAAAACGTGATGCTCAATATGGTATAAACTCTTATTTGTAGCTAGCTAATTATCCACAACGACATACAGTCAAACCTCCAAACAAAGGACACTTTGGGAACAATATAAATTCAAGTCTTTTGTCCTTTGTAGAGAGGTTGTCCTCTTCTCGGAGGTTCAAAATGTATTAGAACCATAGGCAAACCAATTATTTGGGACCTTGAAAAGCGTCCTTTGTAGAGAGGTTTATTATTATTGTGTCCCTATCTCGGAGGGTACTATTGGAGGTTTGACTGTATACCTTTCGGATGAGTGTGATGCAACTCATAGAGGTGGGAATGGCTTTGGAATGAGGCTACACAACAACAACATGTAAGAAATAGCCAGTAAGCATCGTAAGGACAATTTTGTTCAGTTGTTGTCCACTGTATGTGCATGTCCAGCATATGCACTGAACAAGTCTCCTGACGGCAATAGTGTATATAGTAGAATTGTGCTGTCTTCTCGAGTCACGGCTAACTGTCTGCAGTCATGCTCAATCACATATCATTCATTTCCTTCCTACAGCTGTTTGTGCCCCTGGTTGTGATGAGACTGGGGGTTACTGTGAGATCTCTGGCGGATGCCTGTAAGTGATAAACAATCAATTCTCAAGATTATAGCACATAATCATTGCCATAACTCAAGCTGTGAATATCAACAATTCATGGCAACTACTGATACTGATGCACATCATGATAAGACTGATTGATGCTCTTCTTGTGTACTGCATACTAGCTGTCGAACTGGATGGACTGGGACAAACTGTGACACTTGCACTCCTGCTACTGGATGCTGTGAGTACAGCGATGATGTTGTGCAGTACGGGAAGATTAACGGGGTAGTATGCTTTATGAATTAAGACCTTGACATTAGAATTGGAGGACGCATCAGTTGCTCAGATGGAATGCTCTCCATCCCCACCACCGCACATATCATACACACTGCATGAAGACTGCAGCAGCATATCAATGGTCAACCTACCCCCTGCAAAACTAGGGATGCTTTTCCACGTTCACCTCTCGGTTACAGAGTCACCATCTACTCCCTCTCACCAGCCCAGTCCAGCTACTAAACCAGCCAAATTCGCCCTAACACGAAAATGGGCGGGGCCTGTAATGCCGAAAGGTCAACTCTCTAGAGTACCTTGGCCAGGGAGCTGTCAGAGGCTGTTCTTCGGCCACTTCAGCAGCCCAACAAACATTCTGCTCACTCGACCTAGCTATTCACACTCATCGCTACATTCAATAAGCCAGAATAGCTCCTTACTTAAAAAAAAGAAAAGAAAAAAAAAAAGAGTGTTGTAACAAATCTTCAAAGTACCGCACGGCCACATCAGAGTACCGATTTGAAACTTGAAAGGGCCACTAGCCGCATCAAAGAGAGAAGCCCCCCCTTGTTTATTCCGGTTGCCGCCATGGGAAAACGTAAAAGATTAATATAACTATATAGCTAACCGTATGCGAGTGACGTCCAAAATTGCACGATTTCGCCGATGTCATGCTCGCATCGGCGAAATCGGCAATTTTGCTCATGAATAATTAATGAGATGACGTCACTCGCATACGGTTATTTAGAGTTATTCATCTGTTTACGTTTTCCCATGGCGGCAACCGGAATAAACAAGGGGGGCTTCTCTCTTTGATGCGGCTAGCGGCCCTTTCGAGTTTCAAATCGGTACTCTGATGTGGCCGTGCGGTACCTTGAAGATTTGTTTGAACACTTTTTTTTTTTTCTTTTTT
>OZ007507.1:9626532-9651532 GCA_963931865.1 Axinella damicornis | reverse complement strand
GCTTGTGTACCCGGATGGACTGGCGTCAACTGTATGACAGACATCAATGAATGTGCCTCCAGTCCCTGCATGAGTGGTGCAACCTGTACAGTGAGTTGAACATGGCAAACCCTACCTATTGTATACTCTTCATTTTTTCTGCTACTTTCGTGAGATGCAGGGGGCTATGTTAATTATTTTGCTTATGATTCACTTATGCATTCCCTAATTTCCATGCAGGATCTAATAGGCTATTACACTTGTCACTGTGCTCCTGGCTACTACGGTCGGAACTGTGAGACTGACCATGATGAGTGCGCTTCCAACCCTTGCAACAATGGAGCCAATTGCATTGTAAGACCCAATTCACCACTACTGTACCATGGATGAGCGCTAACTAATTAGTGAAAGTATATTTAATATTTTTGTGGGTAGGGGCGTAAAGTTTCTGGAAGCGACCTTCACAACAATACTAAACCTGTATACTCTAGGGTGCGTTGTTAGGAGTATTGTTAGTATTGTCACTGCATGGTTCACTTGGCTACGTAATTCCTAGCTTGTATACCCATTCCAGGTAGTCAGAGCTCTCGTGGACAATGAAACAATATCAGGGATGAGCCTCCAGAGTGTCATTAGGATTGGACTTCAATACTCCTCACAACCTGAAAAGTATTGATAGAGCTTCCGGGGCAAAATTTCTAAATTTTCAGAATAATTATGCGATAAGCCCATTGCCAACAAACTGTAGTGGCTGGTGAAAGAGGGATGTGGGCATACTTCGCAAATGTCCCACCCCCAAACAGGCCCACCCGTTCGAAAGTAGGCCCACCCAAGTACACAAGATCCAAGCATTGGTGTTTTATTTGTTCATGGCCACAAAATTGTATTAGTACAGTTTAGTGACATGAACCAGTACACAGCTGTTATGCAATGGCATACAACGATAATGAAATTCATAGGAAATAGTATTGCAATAGCCCCTTCCTCTCTCAGTCCAACCAGAGCTATTCCAGTGGTTTCCTTGTTCGAGGTAATAGGGTGGGCGTACTTTTGAGTAATAAATAACCCTGTGTAACATCTTGTTGCGAAAATGGGGGTGGGCATATTTTGACGGTGCATGGGTGCATCATATCAGGAGATGATGGTATACTCAGCTGCAGGCTGTCTCAGGAATGAAACCAAGGTTGACGTAAACAGTTGTTGTTTCATGATGCCTTGGCAACAATTTTGCTTCCAAATGACACTAACTTGTACACTCTCAGCTTTATCTCGAGAATGTGGTTTTGTAGCCTCATTCCCAGGCTCCCCCCTGTGTGCGCGGTGAAGAATGTTTCGTCAGCGCACGCAGGGGGAGGAGCCTGGGAACAAGGCTTGTGGTTTTGCTGTGTCATGGCAATGCCAACAGTTCACATCATTGGTATGCAAGTAATACATAGAATAAAACTGTGAAGATGGAAAACTACCAAGGTTTGAAGGTGCATGCGTGAGTTTTTAATGCAGCTGCATGCAGTAACGTTGTAGCATGTTCACCACTACTGATTGCGGCAGTCCACAATTAGCCTACCTGCAATGAAAGTGATGGCTCCATACATGGGGATATGCTAAATTAAATGGTATTTGTTGGATCTTCCCACTATTAATGATATGAAGTTGCTTTGCTTCTGTTTCTGCCAGGATGTGGTCAATGGTTACAGGTGTGAATGCGCATTGGGGTGGACTGGAACAAACTGTGATATTAACATGAACGATTGCACACCCGACTCTTGCCTAAATGGAGGATACTGCAATGTGAGTTGTGTCATCGATCGGAGTAGCTATACCACTTAGTAATTATTGTGCCATAACTTGCTAAATGACACTTATCAATAATTGTAGAGGTGCGATTAGGAGCACTGGATGGCAGAAAATGTCACATTTTGGATCATTCTTAATGTCACATTTTGGATCATTCTTATGACCATCGATGTCCATGCAGATAGATGTATCATTCTGTCCAATAGGATTTGATTGCTGACTACAACTGCACATGTGCGCCAGGATGGACTGGATTCAACTGCCAGACAAACATCAATGAGTGTGCCACAGCCCCTTGTATGAATGGAGGAACTTGCATTGTGAGCAGACAGAACAACCTTTGCCTGTCAGACTGGCATAGAATAAACATCCACTTAGCTGCCATTACTGCTCATCAAGAAGCCAGTTTGTTCCGTTGTTCATTTACCCACTGGTGTATTTCTGTGCAGGATCGAATCAACTTTTACACCTGTCATTGTGCACCTGGCTATTATGGTGTAAACTGTAATGGTGCTGGTGGGTGCTCATCCAACCCTTGCAGCAATGGAGCAACCTGCACAGTGAGCCTATATACGATAAACTGCATGTCTAACAGCCAAAGTGTTCTAACCATTTGCCCTTGCTGGACATTGCACATGTAATACACAGTTATTAGTATGACACAGCTATGTTAATATGACACTGGAGGGTTGCTGCTGTAAAATGTTTAGCACATCATTGTGAAGTATTGACATCATTGGTGTGTGCACCTATTTCTACAAGGATGTGGTGAATGGATACGAGTGTTTCTGTGCAGCAGGATGGACAGGAAGTGACTGCGATATCAGGACAAATCAGACAAACGTCAATGAGTGTACTTCTACCCCTTGCATGAATGGAGGAACCTGCACTTCAATTGTGAGCGAGTGGATGAACAATTAGCATGTTTGATTAGTTGTTTTTCAGGTTGCTTGAATATAAGTCCTTAACACAAGCCTGTTTTCTTCCTTCCAAGGACCTGTGTCACGTATTTTGGTTGCTATTATTGCTCATCTAGAAGCAGTTTGTTCAGAATGTATCTGTAATTTCTGTGCAGGATCAAGCAAACTTTTACGTCTGTTCCTGTGTTCCCGGATACTATGGTCGGAACTGTGAGAAAGATGCTGATGATTGCACACCCAACCGTTGCAAGAATGGAGCAACCTGCAAAGTGAGTCCTAACTGCTACTGTATACTGTGAAATATGCACCACTGGTTAAGTGAGTTTGAAGACTTGATGTGTCTCGGCACGACTTGGTATCAGCTAGAATCATGCAGAGGACATGGCAGCTGCTTAACCCTTTATTATGACTGCAAAAATGAGACTTTCAGTTTAAGTGAGGGTCAATATCCTTGGAGGTTCTGTGTGAGCAAGGGGTGGGTCAGGAATGTTCACCCAAAGGGTGAAAGCAGTATGGTCGTGTCCGAGCTTGATGTTTAGTCAACACCTTGGCCAATTCTTTCAGCAATTATCTATATAGCTAGCTAGAGCTGAGTGAGGTAGTATGCACTTGGGATGGCTGAGTGCAGCACACTGGATGAGTGAGTATTCATTGTCCTGAATTATAGCTACTTAGCAGCAGTCTTGATAAGAGGATTCACGAGCAGCTATGCAAACCCATAATCACTTTCAAAAGAGTTGTGTTGGTTGTACTTTAATTTAACACACTTGGTGTGTTACACACTGGTTGTCACAGGTACTGTGCAGAAGACCAAAGGTTACCATGACAACCACCAAGTGTGTTAAATTTAAAGTGCAAAGTACCAACAGAACTTTCATAGCGTAAATATAATTATGGATGGATTTTGCTCCACCCAGCTAGCTGATTGTGGCAGTCCACAATTATCCTACCTGCGATGAAAGTGATGGCTCCATACATGGGGATACGCTAAATTAAATGGTATTTGTTGGATCTTCCCACTATTAATGAAATGAAGTTGCTTTGCTTCTGTTTCGGCCAGGATGTGGTCAATGGTTACAGGTGTGAATGCGCATTGGGGTGGACTGGAACAAACTGTGATATTAACATGAACGATTGCACACCCGACTCTTGCCTAAATGGAGGATACTGCAATGTGAGTTGTGTCATCGATCGGAGTAGCTATACCACTTAATAATTATTGTGCCATAACTTGCTAAATGACACTTATCAATAATTGTAGAGGTGCGATTAGGAGCACTGGATGGCAGAAAATGTCACATTTTGGATCATTCTTAATGTCACATTTTGGATCATTCTTATGACCATTGATGTCCATGCAGATAGATGTATCATTCTGTCCAATAGGATTTGATTGCTGACTACAACTGTACATGTGCGCCAGGATGGACTGGATTCAACTGCCAGACAAACATCAATGAGTGTGCCACAGCCCCTTGTATGAATGGAGGAACTTGCATTGTGAGCAGACAGAACAACCTTTGCCTGTCAGACTGGCATAGAATAAACATCCACTTAGCTGCCATTACTGATCATCAAGAAGCCAGTTTGTTCAGTTGTTCATTTACCGACTGGTGTATTTCTGTGCAGGATCGAATCAACTTTTACACCTGTTATTGTGCGCCTGGCTATTATGGTGTAAACTGTAATGGTGCTAGTGGGTGCTCATCCTACCCTTGCAGCAATGGAGCAGCCTGCACAGTGAGCCTACATACAATATGAACTGCATGTCTAACAGCCAAAGTGTTCTAACCATTTGCCCTTGCTGGACATTGCACATGTAAACTGTGCATGGGGAAGTGGCTATAGAGTTGTAATACACAGTTATTAGTATGATGCAGCTATGTTAATATGACACTGGAGGGTTGCTGCTGTGAAACGTTTAGCAAATAAGCACATCATTGTGAAGTATTGACATCATTGGTGTGTGCACTTATTTCTACAAGGATGTGGTGAACGGATATGAGTGTTTATGTGCAGCAGGATGGACAGGAAGAGACTGTGATATCAGGACAAATCAGACAAACGTCAATGAGTGTACTTCTACCCCTTGCATGAATGGAGGAACCTGCATTGTGAGCAAACAGATAACCATTACGTCTGTCATGCATTAAATCTCACTTTGAATCATGACATTGTATTTGTGGCAACTGTCGGACCAATCTTATATTCTTCAGACAGAGAATGAATTATTTTGTGTTTGCAGTAGTCGTTCTACTTGTGGGGTTGCCTAAATTCTCAATAGCCTTCTTGCAGAACCCACTTGATTGCTCGTCAAGAAGTTTTAACCCCCCCCCCCCCCCCCCCCCCCCGAACAACATTTACTCTCCGCCAATTGATTTAGCTTATAAGACTCCCACTACCATTTGGTTTAGCATTTAATCCTCCCAATACCCTTCTTGCATGGTTTTGTTTTCATTTGTCATTGTAGTAAACCTTGGGTAACAAAAGTAAACAAGCCATCAATCAACATTGTGTTTCCATTTATCTGCTAGGACGTGGTAAATGGGTACCAGTGTACCTGTGCAGCAGGATGGACAGGAAGTGACTGCGATATCAGGACAAATCAGACAAACGTCAATGAGTGTACTTCTACCCCTTGCATGAATGGAGGAACCTGCACTTCAATTGTGAGCGAGTGGATGAACAATTAGCATGTTTGATTAGTTGTTTTTCAGGTTGCTTGAATATAAGTCCTTAACACAAGCCTGTTTTCTTCCTTCCAAGGACCTGTGTCACGTATTTTGGTTGCTATTATTGCTCATCTAGAAGCAGTTTGTTCAGAATGTATCTGTAATTTCTGTGCAGGATCAAGCAAACTTTTACGTCTGTTCCTGTGTTCCCGGATACTATGGTCGGAACTGTGAGAAAGATGCTGATGATTGCACACCCAACCGTTGCAAGAATGGAGCAACCTGCAAAGTGAGTCCTAGCTGTTACTGTATACTGTGAAATATGCACCACTGGTTAAAAAGTTGTGTTGGTTGTACTTTAATTTAACACACTTGGTTTGTTACACACTGGTTGTCATAGATGCTGTGCAGAAGACCAAAGGTTACCATGACAGCCAAGTTGAAAAACAAAGCGTGTTAAATTTAAAGTACAAAGTACCAACAGAACTTTCATAGCGTAAGTATAAGATATTGCTCCACCCAGCTAGCTACTTGCGCTCTTTTTCTTTCTTCTTTCACTCAATACTGTCTGAAATGCTCACAATGTTCTTGCGTGGAGGAGCTACATTATACAGGCAGTAGTGCACCAGCCCATCACTTTTTCCAGGAGCGCATGAGCCGCCGAAGGCGGCGAAGGAGTGTCGAACTCCGCATGCTCACCCTTGGACATGTAGTAGTCCTTCACACCTCCAAAATTTATGGCAAGGGGCCATTACGTAATGCAGTTGTAAGGATCTGTGTGAAACCGAGCTAAGTAGGCAAATTGGCCTTTGTGCAGCCGTAGCTAGGTACTAGAGCTAGCTGGCTAGGATGATGGTGCTATGTGCACCGGCTTCAACGGCCAGCAAACCAACGAAGAAGGTTTGCCGCGTTTCTAAGAATGAACTACGCTACTTGTTAAAGAGACTGTGTAAATGGATATGTCCATCTTCAAAGCTTCGGTGAAACAGCAAGTGAACGAGAAGGAAGCAATCCAGTTTACGCAATATACTGAACAACAAACCGTGTGGAATAATCGAGCGAGAGTGACAAGCTGTGTGTCTTATTGAGCTACCTGTTACTTGGTTTCTGCAACCTTCTTCTTCAGAAGCACACGTCTGGAAAGGAGCTTTTTTTACGGTTCCTTCGCTTTCGCGTAGAACCAGTAATATGCCCTCCACACTCGTGCCCTGTTCTGCTGAGGCAGGTCTGTCCATGGCTATTAACCTGCAGTGCAATGCAGTAGACTAGCAAAATGTGAATATTATTAGCAGTCACTTATGCGGTACCGCAAAGGTCTTCCATATCAGGTATGACCATCAGGTGTGAGGGACCACAACATGTCTATACTAGTTTGACGCTCCTTCACCGCCTTCGGCGGCTCATGTGCTCCTGCTTTTTCACAACTGCAAAATATTCTTGCAAAGTGCTCTGAGCTCACTGTTGATCTACGACTTTGTTTGGATGCATCACTTGTATGCGTACAAAACTAATCTAGCTATCACTTAGGAATGAAGCATTCAATATCACTCATTGACAATTAGGAATAAGAAATATGGTAAGTGGGCCTGTGTTGCGTTGTCAATCATGTCAAACAACACAATGTCATGTTCTTTTGCACCATACGTGGTGGCTGAACCACGCTGCCTCACTATTGGCTAAGTTTGCTTAAGAGTTAGAAGTTTGTCTTCAGCAAGTCGAATATTAAAGTGCTCTCTCACAGCTCCTGTACTTAGCAGACAGGCTGCGGTGACAATCACACCGCTGGACGTTCCTTCAAGGCACGTGCTCGCACCACAGTCTTACCTTTGAAAGGAAGAGCACAGTTACATGTAGCTCCGTAGCTTTGCTACAGCTAGCTATCTGTACTTATACTATACTTCAATGAGATACTGCAATATGATTGGCCAATTGAAGGGTGTTTATTTGACTTATACACCTGTAAATTTTACTTATACACCTGTAAAATTTCACTTATACACCTGTAAATTTCATGTAGTTACAGCGTCATACATTTAGCATCATCATAGCTAGACAGTACAGTAGATATAGACTAGATAGCTACTTCAATGTACAGTTCATGATTCGGTCTTGCGCGCGAGCGTCTTTGCGTGTGAGCGCTGTAGCCAGACGAGCGTGGAGCTGGAGCTGGACTTCGGACTTGGTCGTCTTACTCCGTAAGTGTCATGGGGCGGGGCGTATTTGGTGCGATCCCAGAGTCTGGTTCCGCTTCGGAGTCACACACACGAGGCACGAGTGCGCAGATCAGTTGTCGGGATGGGGAGAGCAGCTGCTATAAAAGTATATCTCTGTGCGAAGTCTTTCTGACTGAACGGTTGCTAACTGTTTCGGTTGCTAATACAGACAGCGGTTTGATTGGCTGCCAGCTGTATAGTATAAATACCTTAAACGATGAAACCCTCGGGGCCTACGGGATTTAGATCCCCTTGGAAACCTATAAACACCCTTGCGCTTCGCGCGCGGGTGTCTATATAGTTTCCGCGGGGCTCTAAATCCCGTAGACCCCTCGGTTTCATCGTTTAACCTATATTTATAATTATTATCTGTACTTATAATTTACGTGCGTACGTAGTCCAGCTACTATTTTTTCATTCCATTTCATTTCATTCCGTTTCATTCCATTTCAATAATATTTCCGTTTCATTCCATTTCATTCCGTTTCATTCCATTCCTTTTCACGTTCCATAGATTCGGGTATGCCCTCGTAATGTGGGTAACGCTGGTGATGTATACTGGTAATGTGGGTAACGCTGTCAATGTATACTTGTAATGTGGGTACCGCTGTCAATGTATACTGGTAATTTGGGTTAGCATTACCAGTGTTACTCACATTACCAGTGGTAATGTGAGTAACAATGGTAATGTGGATAATTCAGGTGATGCTGGTTTTGCTGTTTTGCTGTATGTATTTGTTACTTGTTCCTAAGAATTATTTGCAATGTGCATCTGCATGTAATCTTTCAGGATATGGTTAACTCGTACCAGTGTGTCTGTGAAGCTGGATGGACAGGAACAGACTGTGATATCACTATCAGCATAAGTGAATGTGGTACCAATTGCCAAGCACAGACTGGGGAACAGGCTGGAGGTGAGATTGTACCCATTATCAACTTTGGCTACATTACAGGAACATTCAAACTTGTTGTATTGTCTTACATACACTGCAGCTAAGTCATAACCTGATTTGGCATTGGTAGCTACCCACAGCCATTAGTTTATAACGTATGCTGCATGCGTAACCTAACCACGTGCTTACGAGTATGATCGATCTAGCTAGTGTAAACAAACAAACTTTGAAAGGTCCCACATTGAGTATGTATGATGTGATGTTCTTTGTGTATATAGGGGGGATCCAGATCAGTGCTGGCATTTTCAGTGGTGTAGTGGCTGTTGTTGCTGTGATAGGGATTGTGATCATTCTCTTGCTTGTGGTGGTCATAATCATCATCAAATCCAGGAGGAAGAGTACTAACATAAAAAGTTCATGTGAGTATTGCTGGTTCACAAGCTCTATAGTTGGTAGTCACAGTTCCGTGTGGGAACCAACATCTATACTCGCATGTCAGCATTTGAATCAGAGGATGCAGTTTGTGTGGCTGGGCTGCTCAGATGCATGCAGCATAGTTGCAGAACAGAATCAACTGTACAACTATAGTGCTTTTGACCCTTTTTATTTCCAGAAGTTCAGAGATATTAATAGCATGACTTGCAAGACTGAGATATGCAACTTGTTCACTTTCTTTCTGGGACTACACATAATTTGTATCCATGCAGTGTATGATCGTATGGGATCCCTTGTGCCTGAGCACTCACTTGATGACTCCATCTACTCGGGATCGACAACACAGCTGGTGAAAGATGTGGGTGGGAAAGTGTCAGCATCAAACACCCTCTCACGAAATCCGCAATTCACAAACCCTCTCTATGATGAAAGTGGGGTTGAGAAGGATGGTAGGTCAAGTAAACTATGTCAGTAATTAGGTGGGTAAACAATAAATTGCCAGCAAGTATGCACATTGCACAGGAAAACTGCCTGTAGATACGGGACTGGACAGCCACCGTAAACACCGTCTGCCCACACGTTCGAGTCAGCGGAGAGACAACTTGAACATTCGTATTCGGCCTTCTCAGCAATTCTCCGGTGTAGAGGTGTGCCCGTAGGTGTGGTCTATGCAGGAATATTCCAAAAGTGAACTATAGTCTCACTATGGACTCGAACGGGCGAGCAGACAGTGCAATCATGGAGCAACTACGATGATGACCGTACTGCCGTTCTTGTCCCGTATTTACACCTGTGTTGCTTGTCATCACACCACCTTACCTCATGTCATGGCCATGGGCAGAGCTTTACAGGCAGTTCATCTTCTTTGTTCCAGCTATATGAACAAAAGATGACTGGTACCTCTTTCAATCCTCAATTGTGTTGCAACAGCTTTTGCCTATATATTCAATGGGAATGGGCTGAATAGCAAACCATTACCATCCATAATATATTAGCTTGCTGCTACCATCCAAAGTAGCTTCTAACATCCCATTAGCTTTGTTTGAGAAACAGGAAATGCAGCCAAATAAAGTATAATAGCAAGAGTAAATGAATGTAGCAACTTTTTAACTGCTTATACACAGTCACCTGTTCACCAAACATAATTCTTTATTTTTACCCTTCCCCGAGCCACATGTAACTATAGGCAGCAAAAATTCTTGTCACAAGCCAGTTGTTCACTTCAACTGTGGATGTACTGGACTAAAAGTGAAATTGAGCCTGTTGCTGTGCTCCCAATATTGCCAAATTGTAGCAGAAACAAGTGCCTAGGTTATAAGGAAAGTGTATCCTAAAACATTGCCTGTATATATGGTTGATACAGTGTGACAGTGTGTTTCTCTTTTCCATACACACAAGCTGGCCTGGATCCCAGTGCAGCTGAGGATGACAGTGGCGCACTAAACTTGGATCCTTATAACTTGCAGGTCATGTTTGAGAATCCATACGCCACAAAGCCTTGAGAGAGTGCTACTGAACAGTAGAAACTGCATGCAGTCAGTTCAGTGTATGACAATAGTTGTTTTAGTATTGTATGTGTCTTATTAGATGTTGTAGACTACCACCCATTATTTTTATCGACTAAGTTTTGGTATCAGTTAGTCCAAACCGTATCCAGGATGTAGTTTGAAGTTATTACAAAGTGCATGGAGTGACATCGCAAAGCAAACTGGCATGTTCATGCTCGAGGCCCTAGGTGCTCAACTACATCAAAGCCCCAGTTAACCTCCTGTGGAGTTTCCAAATACATGCACAAGGTGCTGTGCATGGTGAAGCCTCATATTACATCCTGTACACGACATGGTGTTGTCCAGTACATGTACAGGTGACCAGGAATAGCAAAGTTACTGAATGATAATTAATACTAACATGGGCTCTAACAGCTTTAGCTACATCCCCTCCCAAGGATGCGGTGTAAACTGTTTCAGGTGGAAGCACCTTTTATTAAAAATACATCTACATGTATATTGATTCCGAAAGAAAGGGCATGACTTGAACCATGCAGCAACCTTGTGATTAGAAGTAGAGTGGTTTAACCACTTGGCCACCAGCCACCCACTCAGTAATTAACCTAAGGTCATAGCTTCCTGTTCGCAGAGCCTCGATCATTTCCAGGCAAAGTATCAATAAAATGGTTGCAGTACACATAATGCCCCCATCATGTAGCAGGCCACCTTAATCATATCAGCCATACTGAAAAACATTGATTCCATGATTTTACACTTGCATCAACAACTTTCAAATTGAAAGAATGAAGGCATGAATGATGAGCACAAGGGGAAAAATGGGCACAAAATTGTGTCAAGGCTTATCCCTCAGATGATAGATGAAGGGGCTTGCATGGGAGTGCAAGGGTACATGGTGATATAAGCGACTAAGGGAAATGGTATGCATGGTCGTCATGAGTCCTGTGAAATAATTGCACACATAAATCAAACAAATAAACAACCTACAGTTTCTTACATGGGTATGAGTGGAAGTGAAGAGTGCAAGTGGTCAGTGTGTATGACACAAAAGTGTATAGTGAAATCTCAAGGTCAATGCAATCCCACTGCGCGAATCCTGAACTGCACCCGGTCATTCTTCAGGAACTGGATTTCCTTGTGTGGGCACTCCAATTCGCGATGTGTGATAAACCCAACTGTGTGTGTAAACCAGGATACGAACTGTTTGTCCTCTGTCGGCCGGTTCCACTCAAATTCCCTGGTCACACTAACATGGTCTCGATCATGATGCTGGTTGAGAAGTTGGAGGGTGATGGTACACTTCACTGGCCACTTCAGTTCATCGTCAAACTCTCCTCTCACCTTCAGCAGGAACACAGACAGGTCTTTTCCCTGTGCTGACCACACTCCATTTGGCCACACTTTTAGGCAGAATTTATATCCCCGGGGGCCTGTGTAAATAGGTGGGCCAAGCCATTCTTCATTCTTTGCTTTGCGGCTGCTGAAATGGTTGAGATAGAATTGGTATGGTGGGAAGCGATCATGCTCAAGGTGAATCTTCTCCTTTAGTACTTCGATTCTCTTGTCCTTCACTTCGACCAGTTCATGGAGGTGACCAATCTTGGCCTTCAGCTCTTCAATCCTGTCGTCTCTCTCCTTCAGCTCCTTCTGAGTGGAGACAAGCAGTAGGAGGAGATGGCTCTGCACACTGAGCTCCATGTGCTTCTCAAGATCATTTCGCGAAAAGCGGCCATCACAGCCCACACTGGCAAACTCACATGACATGGGCTGCAAAGAGCATTGCTTCAAGTGTTCTTCCAGATCGAGACGTTTCAGTTTGCTACTTGAGCACTCATTGGGACACAGTACAGGGTAACAGGAACACTCCGCCTCATGCTTGCCGTGGATAACAGAGTATGTGGCCAAGAGACCACAATACATGCAGGTGTACTTGCGATTCGGACACAGCTTGACTTTGTGATCTTGAAGTTGCTTCTTCAGGACCATTTCACCACATTTCTGCGGGCACTGGACGTTTACGTACTGGCAATCATCCTCGAGATGGGATTCGAGGTCCTCCAACTTCCCCACCCACTTGCACCCTTGATCCTTCAGGTTACAGTGAACCTGGAGAACCATAATTTTCCTCTTGTAGTTCCTGTCCAGAACCGCGTTGCAATGATCCTCTCCACAAGAGGGGCACGGACAGCCATCGCGCAGAGTCTGTGCAATACAGCCTTGGCAGTAGTGCTTGCCACAACACACCGACAAGTGGGGCTCGCGCGCTACGTGTGCGCAGATCTCGCAGTGGAAATCCTCCGGGGCGGAGTCCACAAACTCGCAGCTGTAGCCACCGGTGGAAGAAATCCTGCCCCTAACCGTCTTCGGACTCTTAACGCCAGCTCTAGCTCTCTTGGCAGATGCTGCCATGTTCGTGTTTACGCGTTTTGCAGGCCACGAGTCCAGTGAAGCCTGTACTACTCATTCGTTGAGGTCGAAGTGCAAAGCTCAAGAATGTTGATCTCCGCTTAGATTATTTTTTTATGATTTTTAAGAGTGGAAGGAAGTACATGGGGCGTTAGATGGGCGGGGTTAGACTGGTAACGCGAGAGTTTGTTCTCCTAGTATATAGTACTGTAGACTCCGCGAGCGGACGCAGTCATCGCGAGCGGAGGTGGACTGAGAGTCCGCGAGTATTCAGACCTCTGCACATACAGCTGTCCATCAGGCCAGATGGAACATTAATTTTATTTTAGTCTCGGAAATAAGAATAAGTCGAGTTGAGTCAGTTTCTATGATTGTAAAAATTTTAAATAACTGCATAGTACCAAGAATTGCTGTAGAAAACTGGCCATACAATAATGATGCATTGATAGCTAATAACAGCAAAATGAGGATGGAATCAATTAACATTCAATCTTCCGGATGTGCTATTTCCATTGAGTAGCCAGCAAACGTTTTGGTCTGACATGCGTACTGCTATGACTGTAGTAATTAACATACCAAGGAGTGTTGGCAGATGAATTATAGCTAGCTGGCTAATTATTTGTCCTGTCAGACTGTTCCTTCAGCACTGATTCTGGCTGACCAAACGTGTTAAGACTTCCATTTTGGTGATAGGAGGGGCTGAGCTGGGTGGGGTTCACTGTGAGTGTCCTGGTGTTCTCCCTCTCAAGCTAGTGCATGTCATTGAATCAGGTTGGGGTGCTCATTTTGCAGCCTGTGACTGGGTGTCGGGGGTGAAGTCAGCAAGAGATCTCCTCTTCCTGGGGGCCACTGTGTTCTCCATTGGTTCTTCAATTCTGCAAAGGTTTACAGCATTAATTCTCTTTGCAGTGCCTGTGATACTAGGTGCTGACTTTGACCAGAAACTGAGCACCAGAGAAGACAAGGTGATTCCACATCGTACAGGCTTGAAGAGAGCTGCAGAGGTCAGACGGTTTGAGGAGGGGAAACATCTTCCGTCAGCAAAAGGGCCTGTCCTCCCAAGTAGCTACAGCTCACTCAAAGCATCCCGTTTGCATGCTGGTGGGCACTGGGAAGGCGGAAATTTCCAGTGAAGTCTTGGGCGTTGCAGCTGGCAGAGGGAGGGAGCGAGAGAACTCAGTGAGAATAAAATACAGGCATGCTGGAGGAAGGCGTTGTGAAGATGGAGGTCTGCATTGGCGTCACTAATTTCCCATTCAAGTAGTTAACGAACAATGGATGAACAAGAAGCGACAGGAGAGCTAGTAATGAGGAAATCCACAATCAGGGATTAAGAGGCAGCAGCCCTTTAACCAGTCACATGCCCAAACAGCAGAAAGTTTCTATTGACTTATCGTGCACCACTGAGAATTTCTAATTTCCAGCCGTTTGCTTGATATATCGCCCAATCAGAATGCAGAACATTTCTGGATTTAGTGAGCACAGCTGCAGGTGGCTCTGACATTGGGAAGAAGAACTCTCTAGGCGTGTGACCTGCATTTAGTTATACTGACATGTTATCATGTCTAACTACATGTATGTTTGTTTGTGGAGGGAAGTTTTGGTGAGCTATAGCTAGCTAGCTATATATCTTTAGCATGCACTGCACTTTTAAGTTTTAACTATCACAGTATAGCTATCTGAATTGAACAATGCCTTCCCTATGCACTATACGTAAATGTAATTTGATTGCTTGGTGACTTAAAGCTTCCCAGGAGGAATTCACTATACTAACTTCAGAATCTGTTACTTTTGTCAGCACTGCATTTCCATAGCACAATCTTCATTGAAGTACCTAGCTTGTGCACTTCTTAAGCTGCCCATGCATGCAGAGACTCATGAATGCACCCTTGCCATATATTGCACCAACAAACTTAGCACCCTTGCCATATATTGCACCAACAAACTTAGCTAGCTACTTGCCACATGAAATGCATTATAATTAGCTGATCATGAACTTTGGAATGCAGTCCCTCGGCATTGGCCTCCAATGCTTACAATTAGCTATGGGCTATCAGCTGGATGGCTTCTCCTAAGCTAGCTGGGGACGGCTGTTTCTTTCCACTGGGAAGAGTGGGCCGCCTATCACGATGTCCTCCGACAGACAATTCCTCCCATGACCACAGCAGTGGCAAACAATTCCAGAGTGGGGCCCAGTGCAAGCCTGCCAGGAAGAGATTATTTTGTCAAGAATTCACACTCGCGAGCTCTTTCTCTATTTTGTAGTAGCTAAGTGATATAACTTCTACCCCCCTCAAACTCACTGAGTAATACTAGTTCAGCCACTGGACTAGTAACTAGCATAGTCTCGCGGGGCCAGTGGGTCTGGCCCCATGAGACTATAGCTAGCAAGCATGGGGTATTCTAATTGTGACCTTTGATTAATGAAGGCTGGACTATCACTGCAGACCAGACAAGCTGTGTTCCTTTGGCACACCCCGGTGATTAGGGATGGGGGGGATTTAACCTTGTGACAGTGAAATGCTTGATGGGCGCTCATGAAGCATACAGTAACTTTTCTTTGAACACTTTTAAGGAACATAAAGTATTGAGCCCAACAGCAGGCACTGTTCACTGTAATATTGTCATTAGTACGTCTGCGGTAAATCCCAACCGGTAACGCGCCCGTCGAATTAAGTCCGTATACTAAGCTTCAATGGAGAAAGACAATGTCAACCAAGTCTCGTTCCCAGTACGGTCTGGGAACGAGACTAGCGTAGACCGAAATCAGAACTAGCGGCTATAGAGACAGGAATAAAATAAATTAGTGAACTTTGAACCTACGCGCTAGCCGCATTGCGCGCGCAGCATCGCATATGCGCATATGGCTATAGCTAGCTGGTGCAGGCTTACAGAATTCAATGCTTGCTTCGCAAATTCCGTGTTGCAGTGCATTTTCCACCCTCCAGTGTGGAATCATTACGCCTCGAAACTACTACACCGTGAGTTTAGCAGCTAGCTACATGCATTATATGCAAGCATCATGCAGTTGTGCATATTAATTATTATTTGCATGAAAAAATGATCAATAACACAGGTCACACAAGAGGGAATGAGTTCTGGCTCCGGAGTACATTACACAGTCCTGGAATTCAGTGCCAACAGCATCCATGTGTAGCTCCTGTAGCTCCAAAGCAGCTGTACAAAGGCCTGAAATGTAAGACAGAAGTGCACTATAAGACTAAGTTTAGTAATTTATTCATGCACGATGTACAATTTCTGCTCTCAGCAATACTACCAGCATGGATACCAGGAAGCCAACAGGATGCCCACGAGTTTCAGCTACGATTCTTGATCAAGAGTTTTCAAGAGGATTGAGGTGGGTGTAGCACTGTAGCTATACAGTGTAGCACAAACATTTTTGTTCCGCCTATTCTCTGTATGGATTTCTGATAATATATATCATCCTTATGGAGCAACAACTGAACATAGTAGAACTATTCAAACAGGTAATTGTTTTTTGGGGGTCGCACACTAGATGTAGTGTAACAAGTATCATAGTGTGCATGGGTACATACAGCAAAATTCAATGGACTACAGTTGAACTTTGACACTGGGTAATGCTCTCCAATAGATCCACCAATATAGGAGGGACAGTTAGAGTTCACAGATAGCCTTCTGTAGCACAAGTACGCCTAATGCACTGGCTGTAGTATAGGGGAGCATGTGGAGAGGTTGCTACCACATTTGCAACTTATTCCCAGCATACAGCTATGGGCAGCATGTACAAGAACAGCTACAGGGATTTCCATCAATACCACAGGTAAATACAATGTGAAGGTGAGAGCCACACCAGCTAAACGTCTTCCCCATGTTTGGGCCCCAATAATAAGATCAAGAAAAAGGATGCGCAATGGAGGGGGGGGGGGGGGGGAGAAGGGGGTGTCGTTGGTCCAACCCTCACCCAAACTACATGCAGCTGTGAAACTGAGGGTTTGAAGACAAACACAAAGTGGATGTACAAGGTTACCATGGTGATATGGTGCACACACAACCACAGACATGCTCGACAACAAGAAAACAGCTGATGACAACATCACCCAGGCTGTGGCAAGATGAGAAAAGTGTAAAAAAAACACTAAGGCCATACCAAGTAATTTTCCTGTTTCTCATTCAGCTTCTGTCTGGAAACAAATGCGGGCGCGCGCAAAGTAAACACACACAGGCTAAAAAACACTGGGTAATCAGTGTGAAAAATGATCACGTGATGCCTGGAATAGAAGGCGGATCCTAGGCGGAATTAGAAGACGTGCACGATCGTTCGTACGATCGTGCTCGTGGTAGCTAGCTAGGCTCTGTGCACAGAGAAAGAAGCTTCACTATTCTGCCTGTGAAGATACAACGCTGTAGGTGAGGTTCTTGGCTATGTACATTTCCTGTGTGTGTTTTTGTCAGTTTCTTAAAAGTTTATATGCGGGAGGAAATGAGAAACAGGAAATTTAGTTGGTATGGCCTAATGGGGCCCAAATAACGAAGGACATTTATATCAATAACAACTCATCAGTGACCAGGGGTCAGCATACAGCTCCAGCTAATGAAAGGTCTCACCAGGACATGTTAAGGGTGGGGACCCCTTACAGTATGTTGCAACGCTCACTGCGTACCAACACCACATTAAGCGATAAACATTTTGTGGGATGGGGCCCTACCTTCCCAATGGGGCCCCAAGGGGGCCCCTCCCCTGGGCCCTGACCACTGGGGCCCTATCAATGGGCGGCCCATACCCAGTGTTACCCACCCCTTCCTGAACCAACATGTCAGTGCATTGTGGCGACCAGGCGTCCTACATACAGTCAAAGCTGTGAAACAAGAGGCCAAGACCACAGTGGAAGCGACAGAGAGGGTCATGTGCCACGTACAAGGAGATAGCAAAGCTCTTCTCCAGAAGGGCACATGACCCTGGAGGAGGCGTTTGCAGCAGCCAATGGCGAACTGCAGTCTATAATAAAGATACATGCCAACAAATTCAACTGTCCGGCCTGTAACAAACTTGTATCCATAGGCGCACGTGACTCAACGTTGCTGTCATTTTGCTGTCATTTCTGTTATTCTTGGGGGCAAACATGGAGGACAAGTACAAAAAGACTATGTTACAACTGCAGCAGTACCTCAGCAATAGGGGTGGAGATGAGCAGACGGATGATGGGAGCAGCCCCAAGCACATGGGTGTCTATATAAGTGGGAATATCATGGTGGCTATAGTGTAGCCCAACCGAGGGACAGACCAAAAGTTGCAGGACCTTGTGTCAGGCTTGCTGGAGATGACAGCCCTCGATATGGGCCCACCAGGAACTACATTGGCAGGCGTGCAGGCTGGAATAAGCATGTTCAACGAGGGGAATGTATACAAGATTGCATTCGAGCAGGGGTACATTGCAGAGGCAGTTTACCAAGCTGAAGGCATTGCAAAAGGACCTTGCAGAGCACCACAGCGTGCCATCCCGAGACCCTGCAATGAAACTGATCCAGGTGGATAAGGAGCAAGGAGGAATAACCCTACAGGCAGCTAGGGATGGCATAGAGCATGATGTGTACGGTATGGTGTCACTTAGTGAGCTGGTGGAAAGCAATGGTGATACCATGATGGATGATGGTGGGAACATGGCAACGTGGTGCCTGAGGAAGCCCAAGGATGATAATGTGGAAGTGTGTGGGCTCGTGATCTTTGGATACCACAAGGAAATGTGAACAAAAGTTACAGAACAAGAGTATATGCATGCATGAGTATGTATACGTAGATGTCTTGCTAGTCATAGTCATTTGGCTAGTAGGTGACATGAAAGGCAACAATAGGATGTGTGTTCATCAGCAAGCCTCTGCAGAGCCACTCTAGCATCATGAACAGTTCCCCCCCCCCCCCCCCCCCCCCGTCTGAACGCAGTATGCAGTATGGATGGCACCAAGCCTTCGCAAAAGATCACTGGCCACACCACAACATCCATATCGTAGAGCAAGTGGTTCTGGAAAGTGCACAGAATATGAGCTATATTGGTGCATTGCACAAGCCTCGTCCCACAACAGCCTGATGGCAGCAAACTTGCTGTCTGTATCCAACCAGGCAGCATGCCACACCTTGCGCTTAATGGCCCAGACATCAGTAGTCTCCTCATAGTTCTCCAACTCCTCTTTGAGAGCCCTGCACAGAGCAGTGGCAAAAGCCTGCAGTTTGAGTGTCATGATCATGTGATGTTAGTTAGCTAGGTATGACGACTCCATTTGAAGGCAGTAAGACAGTCTGGGTGTTGACCCAGAAAGGCACTGGTAGTGTGGCGTTTGTGATGGTCCCTAAAATACTAGATGGACGCGACAAGTTTGAGTCTGAATTGAATGAAGCTGTTGCCTGGAGGACCTTGAACAAAGCTAACCTTGGCGTCCTGGGGGATGGGGAGTTCACCAGGCTGACTGCCAATGTCCATGACCTGTATGTCAGGGGTTTCTACTCTTTCAACTTCGAGGGGCCACATGGTGGCAAGGGAGCATGTTGGCACCTCCTTGAGAACATATAAAAAGCAGCCAGAGCACAAGCACAGCTCCAGAGACCCCGCCCTTATGACAGTTGAGTTTGGCATTAATGGAGAACGTGGCATGGTGATTACACCAAATGTGCCATTTGGACCACTGAGCTTCAGGATGGCCGTAGTGGACGTGATAGGGGAGCCTGTGGTCAATGATGAACCCCAGAAGACCTAATTCAACACTAGGCATGGCCCCCCCAAAGGACATTACATTGGCCCAAACGATGTGTGTGGGGCATGGGTTTGTTTTGTAACGATCATGTATAGTATTATGTACCTTGTTCACACTGCACAGGAATGCTGCTCTGATTCTGCGATCAGGATGTTGTCGACAGAGTGGCAGGAGGAGGCCAGCTTGTAGAAGACACTGAGGTGGAGGCACAGCCTGACTGTATTCCGGACGAAGTTGTGGACAATGATATTTCGTCCCTTGAACAATTCTTTACAGCCAGTGGCTGGAACCTAGTACAACAGGCAGGTAAGTACAGTAATGTGAATTGAATAGCTAAACAGGTTTTTGATATGTGGCAATTGCACTTGTTTGGTAGTGCAAGCAAAGGAGGAGGAGGAGTGGAAATGCGGGGCGTGTGATGATGTCACAGCAAAGATCAACATGATCATGTGCGACACATGTCATTATGTAGCCTCGTTCCCAGGCCGTCTGCCACTTCGTTTTTATTCGGATACGTGACCTTTGAACCCTTATCAGACAAGCTGGCAGAAGGCCTGGTACCACTCCTACGTCATTTACAAGCAAAGTGGACACGATTGTGACGTAGGTGGACACGATCTCATGGGGGGGAAACCAACATCTTTGATGTGAAGCAACATCCAAAAATACAGGACAAGTCACAGGGAAAAGGGAACCAATATAGAGCCTCAGATCTCAAGGTACCTTATAATATAACTATAACAAGGGCTTGGCAAAGGCGAAAATACATAAACCAAGAAATAATGTGTACAGTAAATATACACAAACAATAAACAAATAAAGAGAGGTCACTGCTGATTAAATGGATACTTCCGAGTTCCACATTGGACTCAACCGAGCACGAAAAATGATGTGGGAGGCGGCTACTACTGAAGAGGATGCCAGGTCGAGAAGCCTGGTTGTGGTGGCTTTAGTGAGCGAGGGGAAGCATCGGTGGAGGGCATGGCAGGTGCAGGGTACCCAGTGGCCCAGGGCCCCGATTTCGATGGTGAACAGGGAAGATGCAAAGCCCCTTGCCTCCAGGTCACTTAAGACCAATTGATAGTTTTGTTTGGATTGTTTCCGTTCCTTAGCATTTGAGAGGGACTCCGGCGAGTTATAGGGGATTGTGAGTTCAAGTAGGATCACCTCCCCTGGTCTCACTAACACAATGTCTGGTCTAGCGGACGTGACTAGGATGTCAGGTGGGATGGTTGAGTGGGGATTGTCACTCGCTCGAAATCCTGGAAGGTCAGCATACAGCTTTTCCCCAGGCTCAATATGTCTTTCTAGAGCAGAGGTCAGCTTCTTCAAGGCACAGTCATGTCTCCATGTGAATCTCCCCTGTGAGAGGGCCACTGGGCAACCACTGAGGATGTGATGGGTGGTACACCAGGGACTGTCACATAAAGGACACTTTGCATCACATTTGATCTTCAATCGCTTCAAATTCATTGGGGTTGGCAGAGTATCCGAACCTGCACGTAGTAGGAATGACAGTTGACCCGCAGGAAGACCGTCTCTAATTCGGTTCCAGACTCGGTTCTGAGACTCAAGTTCAGTGATATCTGTGAACGTATTCTGGACTGTCAGGCTGCCAGAAGTTCAACGGGCTAACGGCAGGTAGTTATTGTTGGCTTTTACGCTACCGTGGTGGACCACTGGAGGTGTCAGGTATGGTTCTCCTTGTTGTACAGTTGTAGAAGCCTAGGTAACTACAATAGCTTACCTCTACAGTAGCTTACCAAGCACTTGGTACGCCTGAGTAGTCAAACATTAGTGCATGCTGTATTCGTGTTAGCGCTGAGTTGGCATCAAGTTCCTGTCTTCGTGGTATCAATATAAACTCGAAAGCATACGTGTAGTTGAGTTGCTTCATAACCGTGTCCACTTTGCTTGTAAATGATGTAGGAGTGCTACCAGGCCTTCTGCCAGCTTATCTGACAAGGGTTCAAAGGTCACATATGCAAATAAAAACAAGCGGCAGACAGCCTGGGAATGAGTGGTTTCACTGGTAAGTGTTTGTATGAATAACTACGATCTACTGGTGAATTTGAACATGCTCACTACCTCAGGTCATGTGTAAACCTATCAGCAGAACCCTCAGGAAGCTGGTTTTGTTTCACTTGCCTACCTCAGATAAAGCGAAAATTACTTTTCATGAGCTATTCTTGTATACCAATTCTATGCTACTAGATATACCCACCTCTGTATCATGCTACTATATACTCACCTCTGTATTATCCGAGGGTTCATATCACCGTTTGCATGTTTTTGACCATGCACGACTCCATTTGCAGGCAGCATGATGACAAAACCACGGTCCATGTAGTCAGTTTGGAACCGCGGTGCGAAAAGGGTAAAGTTCACTAATTTATTTTATTCCTGTCTCTAGCCGCTAGTAAATCAGAGAAGCATGGGTGAAAAGGTCGTGCTCTACTGGGTACTTATTGTTCCCTCGGGTATGTGAACTGTTGTAGTACGTAGTCCAATGAGTAATAATTCCTCTCAGGTATCCAATCAGTCTGCAAAAACGTGTAACAACTTCATGGTTTAAACCACTAAAGGTGTTGCATCGTGGGACAATAATGGTATCCTGGAAAAGGTCAAGTGCTTGAAAACCATGGCCTCTTCTCGCATTAGACCTTTTGTGGACAATTCACAAGCACATTATTATACACTAGTATGTAGGTAAACTCACAACCTGAGCCAGAATGGCAACGAGAGGAAGCCAAATTCTCTGTAAGCATGTCCGATTCAGGTTTGTAATCAGCCTTCGGTAGAAAGCAAAATTGCTAGGCCCAGCTGTTATTACTTGCTGCACTTTTAGCACTACTTTGATGATAGAAACCACGTATGTCAAGGGGGTGACACTCCCATTGACGCCACAGTCAGAGCTGCGACCGGGGTCAAGAAATCTTGACCGTCGTTTTTGCTGCTTGACCGCTTTACCGCACTACAAAATGGTTCTTGACCGCTTGACCGCACTGCAAAATGGCTCTTGACCTTTTGACCGTAATTAAGCCACGCCACACAGTTTGCAGCTACACAATTGATTATGGGTTTGGCGGTTCTTTATGAAAATACTTATGCCAGGCCATGGATATGGCTTTGTAATACCTGCCCAAATGGCGATATGCCCGGTGCCCCTGAGTTGCATGCTGCACTGCGCAGCGCTCGCTTCGAGAGGTTAGCCTAATTATTATTCACACCATGCCAATGGACTGCGTCTCTCCAGAACACGCTTGACCCTGAACTAACCGGCGACTTCAAAGCGCAAGTGGGTGACTAACCTACTTAAATGCCCTGAACTAACCGGCAAACTTCAAAGGAAAAAGCTCATTAATTATTCATGTATGGTCTAAAGCTATATAAGCGCTTACCAGTGACGCAGGACATGTTTTGATCGATGCTGCATACAAAGCCAATGTATTTCGGTTCACCAAGATGGCGGCTTCCGGATAGTATACGGAAATTCCACGGAAAATGTGACGTAACTGCAACGGGTAGGCTGTGAAAGTAGTGGAACAACTTTAATGGTGCATGGTTCACTGGGGCACCCTGACTCTGGTGCACTGGGTCACCTGTATAGATGAACCGGTTCACCTGGTGAACGGATCACCTGGTGCACTGGATCACCTGGTGCACCGGTTCACCTGGTGAACGGATCACCTGGTGCACTGGATCACCTGGTGCACTGGGTCACCAGCACACATACGTAGGCACGTTGCTTTGCACGGCAACTGCACTGCTGGCGGGCTAGCGAAATAGGTAAGGCATAGTTTCGCAGGGCCCGGGGTTAGGGTCTGGGCACAAGACTATTCCGTGGCCTCTGCAGGAATGTAGGCAGATCCAATGAAATCGTAGCTGTCACATGAGTCGGCCAAAGTATTTAATTTCTGTCAGTATTCCACTTCAATCTAGTCCCCTGAACGCGTGCGCGTTCGGGGTCTGGGAGCAAGACTACTTCAATCAAAAAAGCTACGGTTTAGTGCGCACAAGCAACTTTGGTGTGCGGACTAGACTACCTAGCTAATCGAGACAGCCACCTCTGATCTCTGAAGCGGCTTAACTTGAAGGTCAATGACATGATTTTTAGTCTGCCTTAGTCCCGCGTGGCCCAGACCCTTCCTGCGACTATTAGTGGGCGTCGTAGGAAGGGTCTATGCCACGCGAGACTAAGTCTGCCTACTGGAAGCAGTAACTCTATCTGTTACTGGATGCTCCCACTGCCTTCAACACTTTATGTGATTGCTCTTTTACTTGTTGTCTGTTCAGAGTCCTTTGAAGTTTGGTATGCTCGGATATCGGGCACAATATCATCTTGGAAATGCACCCACACACACTCTTCAAGCTGAGCTCTGTAGCTGCACTGGGTTTGGACATGGCATCTTTTAATTGCTGGTCAACTTCGTCACGCTCAGTGCCATCCAGTTGAATATTCGGTGGAGTGGTATGGAAGGGTAGTATAGCCTAGGACAACCCGTACCATTGCCCTACACGTTTAGGATTACCAATTACTATTAACAACGCACGTTGAAAGTTACGTCAAAGAATTTACTGCTGCCATGCAGTTATACTGCAGCACACACATTCTATATGCAATTTGGATTTGGTAGCCATAAATGTTCCCAAGCTTCCATGGAGGCTTATCAGTTCCTGGGAATTTCTGAGAACCTCAATGGAAATGGGAAAGGGAAGCCTCTGATTAATTAAAGTGATGTGTATACAAATTCATGAGTGTTAGGTTCTGATATGGAGTATAAGTTTAACTTAATAGTGACTAACTTACCTATGACGCTTGGCCAGATTGCGAAAACAAGGCCATGAAGGATGTCCTCGGACGAAGTGCCACAGTATTCTGCTCAATGGTCTTGCCTTCAAACAGAAGCATAATCTTTTCCGAGATTGCGGTATGACTGGAAGGGTCGTCAAGTACCAAGCCGAGAGTTGTCTGTGTAGTTGCCCGAATAAAGGTGACATCTGGACAGCCCCCCAGAAAATGAGACTCCTGAGTGCCCGTCAGTGACAGGCATACCCTTGAGGCTGTCGACTTTCCGCACTGCACATCCACATACAATATAGCAATTGGAACAGCAGCTACCACTGGCAACAGTCTCATAGTGCAGATTAAGCATGTGGGCTGCTAGCGTGAGAAGGGAGGACGGAAAGTTGTTCAAGAAGGCTCGCTGCATGATTTGGATCGTATTTCTCACAGCACTACGATCTGGTCAATTGAACGGACAGTGGATGCAAACTTCTGCCTTGCAATGTTGTGTGAGCCACTCTGCGTCCTTCTCTTGCCTTCAATCCAAACAAAAGGGCTGGTAGCAAGATCAATTAGGGTTCCGAGCTCGGTGATCTGAACTTGAGAGTTCATAACCCACACTCGAATCCCGGGATTCATCCCCAACGGGCATACCTGGCATGATTTGGGTA
>OZ007507.1:9583189-9626332 GCA_963931865.1 Axinella damicornis | reverse complement strand
ACTACCTAGAAGTAATGATGACTGGAGGATGAATTTCATGATGTGTGGAGGAAGCCATTGATCAGGAGACACTTGGGACACCACTCATTCTTAGCTAAGTTGGAATCTGATGGGGCGAGGGATGAAGAGCCAAATTGCATGTATATAGCTGAGCTAGCTAGTGTTCTTGGAAGACAGCAAGCCATTGTATAGCTAATTGGACAAGAAAGGGTCAATTCTCGGACCACTGTTCAAAGCTCTCGTCAATGACCTGTAATGAATGTAGTGGAGTCATTAATAAGGTTGAGACCAACTATGGCCTAATTCCCAGCCACTGTCTGAGTCATGGATCATATTGCTTTATGAGCCACTCAAGTTCCTGATCATAATTATGCATGCACAATTGAACTGGACCAGTGCTACTTTTGACATTAGCTACACGGACTCACACGGGCTCATGATGCACTAACATTGTGGAAATTCACACTAGTAGCTACAGGAAAACAAAATCCATGCGTGTATGGGAGGCCAGCATTCACATTTGCATGCTCACATTCAAAGCTCGTGCTTGAAACAATGTTGACCCTTACTAACATTACCGAAGTTTCAGACAATGAGGATAACTACCATATTCCATCCCACATACCGTGGAGTAGCCTCGTTCCCAGGCTGCATGGGAATGGCTGAAGTGATGTAAGATTTGTCATCCAAAGGTTTGTCAGCTGGGATCAATAGTGTTTAGATGCTATTGCATCAGTTTCTATTTGATAGCTAAATAGTCCTGCAGATGACAGTCGATTCAAAGAAGGCAATAGTGATCTAACTCCACCACCATCCAAGGTAGTTAGACTGTCCATAATAGCATAATTATGGAATAATAAGTACACCAGTTCGGTGGATCAGGGCTGTCGGAACCTGTCCGGTTTGTCCAGCCATGGCTGGACCACTTTTTAGGCAATTCCTTTCTTCTGTTATAAATTACAGTATATACGTACCTCGTGCAACAACATCATAGCAGAATCAGCAATTGATCGGTAACAGGACTGTTGTTACAGATGCACTGAACAGCTAGCTACATACACATACCTCTGAAATGGCCTTAGAAAGCAGCTTAGAAGGTGGAAATTTCCTGAGGGGCCTGATCACTCTGCAACTGCTTCCGACGGCCCTGTGGATGCTGCACCATCATTGCAGAATATGTTCCGGATCAATACCAGTATGTAGTGGTAGCCAGCTGCTTGGTCCTGGCCGGTTTGCATGGGTGCACTGAGCTGGCCTGCAATTAGCTACAGTCTAATTGACCTTTCACCCATTCCGTTCACCTGGTAAGGAGTTTCTCACACAATGCATTATAGTTGTGGTTGTTGTTCACACTGACTACAGCTTCTGAACCAAGTACACAAATAATATTATCTCTTGGGTAATACCACTACAAAACTGTAAGTATAATGGAGGCCTTGTAGCTCTATAAGCTATAATTAAGCTGCTGCCAACATACTATGGACTATGGATGTAGCAGTTTAATGCACTACTAGAGGTTCATAGAATGACATACCACCATTACTAAAGCAGCAGCTAGCTACAAAATACAGCCCAAATTTCAAGACTATGTAGCATATGGGTTCTCAAACGTGTTTCGCATGTTGTAGCTGTCAGCTGCAGGTGGGGTCTTAGTGTCGAGTGCACTGGGACCCAAGCCATCTTGTGGTCGAGGAGAAGATAATTATAATTATCTGAGAGTGTTGCAATGTAAATCAAATGGGTATATATTATCTACAGTGTTTAGACTGAAGTGGATAATGCTGCGTCACACCTAAAACCAAGACGTCAACTGCATACCATATAGGTAACTCTACTTACTAATAAAAACTTGCAATAACTATCCCAAAGATTCTCTGTATTGACCTGAGGAAGATCAGCACTGTTCGACCTATCACTGCCATATCAAGATTGCCTCTTGCCGTGTCAGTCAGTGACACATCAAGAGACAATGTGTAGATCAGACTGTGCCGGTAGGTCAAACACTGAGTTACAATGCTGTACATCCCAACTTTGACTGTGCTGTTCACATACCATCTTTCTCAACTTCATAGAGAGGGTTTAAGACTTGTGGATCTTGTGTGAGGGTGCTTGTCCCATCCCCTTCCCTCACAAGCCCGGTTGGTGATCCCAAGTAGGTGGAGTCATTGAGCGAGTACTTAGGTAGAGTTGATGGCACACTATCATGTGCTGCATGAAGAAAATTGAGTGTGATTGTTTATCTGAATCCTATCACAGAAATGTTAAGCACAAGCCACTTTCTGCTCGCGCCTTCATCTGGGCAGAAGCTTGCTTCACAGTGCTCATATAGCTAAGCAACCCTATTTACACTCTCTCTCTGATTCAGCTGATAGCTATTCCTCTAAGGAGAAACTGGAATTCTGGCTCCATTGCTGTTGTCTCTGCATGCCACTGGATGACATGCAACCCATTACAGACTCTGGTTGCATCCAAAGTGGATGCTGTTGAGGTTCTACTTTACTCTGGAGGATTGCTTAAAGACTTGAAATGTATTCTGTCTTAAAAATGGGTGGTCGCTGTAATGTCCCAAGCTGTAGTTTCACCAGGCTTATTGTGTTATATAGTGTTATGTTCTGAGCTTTCACCAGGCTTATTGTGTTATATAGTGTTATGTTCTGAGCTTTCACCAGGCTTATTGTGTTATATAGTGTTATGTTCTGAGCTTGTGCTCAAATATTGGAATTGTATTTGCTCTGTACTTGTGTCCTACATATAGTGGCATCTTAATAACACAACCATAATGATACTCACGCAAATTTGTTGTAAACATTTTTGTCTTCCACTTGGATTTGGTGAGGAGTAAGACCACCACAAGCAAGATAGTGATCAAAATAATCACTACAATGCCAAAAGCAGCTATAAGACCACCAATAAGACCGGCATTCGACTGGGTCCCTACAAAAAGATACAACCTTCACTTATACATCATATTCTGTTTGAGACTAAAGTGACAATGACATATTTAAAGTTGTGTACCAATACTGTACATGCAGGGCCGGCGCGGCCGGTACGGCCGGTACGGTTTTGGCCGTACTACTTTCTAGTCGCCTAGGTACGGCTCTGGTGGACTGTTCATAGCTCGTGTCTCAGCCACGCCTTGTTGAGGTACGTGTCTTAATAGTCAGACAGTCTCCACGGACTCTCCAGATCCAAGTCGCTGTGGCCTTGTTGAAGTAGGCGTTCATGTCTTCTCTAGTCTATAAACGAAAATTCGCTCGTCTACATGTATGTGGGGCACACTCGCCCTATAATTAGTAGGCGTGGGCTACCGGTATATATACCTCCTAGAAGTTATGCGCGCAAAGCGCGCATTATCGCCATTCCACGTCGACGGTCACGGATGACACGGAAAGCAGAAAGCAGTTACAGTGCAGTGCAAAGCACGAAGGTGCCACGAGAGCCCATCCAGACAACTGAAAAATGAAGGTGAAAAAAATTTTCCGCTCTTTGCGCGGACAGATCAGCACTTTGCGCCTCTATTCACTTCCTTCGGCAGTGGCCGTACCACTCCAAATTAGCTCGCGCCGGCGCTGACATGTAAATATAAGATGATCAATGGAAGACAATATAGCTATTCCTTATAGCTTCAGTAGTTGCTGTATGAGCAGCTATATCACTTAGTAACCCTGCAATAATTATAGTCAAAGCATATTGCAGTCAAATGTTACCAATAAATCTCACCTTCCCCTGTGCTGAGAGTACAGTCTCCTCCAGTCCACCCTCTCACACATGCACACTGGTACCCAGGGGAACCAACCACATCCTGCATGGTCGAAACAGATATATCAGTACAGTATAGGATAGCTCCCCAATTTGAATATACCATGGAAATTTTGCCTACTCGAGTCTTGAGACTAGAGTCATCCCCCATCCCGTTAAAATTATTTTAACTTTTAATTGATTTTTAACGTTTTGTAACACCTGCATCCTTTTTCCCGCCCTTTTGCCGCCTTTTACCCCACCCCTTTCCGTTACTGTATTTAGACTTGTGTTGTCCGCATTGTGTGTATTTTCACTGATGAGGGCCACAGTATAGAGGCCGAAACGTCTGTTTCAAACCTCTTGAAATATTTATTTGGTTAGTGCGCGAGCTAATACACTGGGCAGTCTTTAGACCTACATAATAATTATATATAAGGAGGATATACACAACTTTCATACAGCTAGCTTCCATGTTGCTGTTAGTGACCTACGGTTCACACACGCAGGCTGATAACTGAGTCTATAGATGTCCAGACAGCTAACATACTTCTGCATGACCAAAGTGTATACTGTATTACATGTAGATACAGTGACAAACCTGAGTTGTATAGCTAATTCCAAATGTGGTAACACTTCAGTGACTGCATCACATCATTACAGTAACCATAGTGTGTCAAAATTACTAACCGTGCCAATTTATGTCACTTCCTTTCAGATTGTGGCTGTTGAGTGACAATTTCCAGCATTGGTAGGTAGCATTGTTCCAAGGTCTTCCCACCCCAGCATTGTCGCTTGCTGTACCAAGCGACAAATGCTGGGGTGAGAACGAGGCTACAGCATTGGTTAAAGACGGCTACAAAACTTGCAGTTGCAAATGCAGTTATGCTAAGCTGCACACCACTTCACTATTAGACTCTACCTATAGTGTTGCATGTTTATCCTATAGCCAGATTGAACAAAACGCAATGAGAGGAATCATCAGGCTGTTGTGAGTGCAATAATACCTCCGTCGTTCTCAAAACAATTTCAGTAAACAGGTCTGGTCCAATCATAAGCACAGATTCATGCAAATCTCACAATGCAGGTTCCTCCATTCATACAAGGGGTTGCGGTACACTCGTTGATGTTTGTCTGACAGTTGTAACCAGTCCACCATGGCAGACACGTACAGTTGTAGTTGGCGATCAGATCCTATTGGACAGAATGAGGTCGCAGATAGTATCACACTCACAGTGGTGATGCTAACAGCAGTGCAACAATTATTGATATGATAAACGCATCCATTGCAGTGCAGTGATTAAGTAGTACCGTTGATCTATGAGACAACTCACATGGCAGAAGCCTCCATTCAAGCAAGAGCTAGGTGCACAGTCATTTATGTTGACATCACAGTTTGTCCCAGTCCATCCCAGAGCACATTCACATTTGTATCCACTGACCACATCCTAGCATAAACAGCCGAATCAAAGTAAATCTACACGGGCAGGCGATCAGTCAGTTGAAATATGGCCATCTCTATTGAATAACCCGGCCTGCCTCAAAGACCAATAAGTACTTTACGTTGTCTAAAAATTGAGCGCCCAAATAATATTGCAAAGTTACAACCACATATTTTGCTTGAAGCTTGTTTATTTGTTTGCTTGAAGAGCTCCAGCAGAGATGTCACAGTAATGTTGGGCTAGCTGTGAAGTTTGTCTCCAGCCAATTGATGACTATGACTATAATTATATGACCACTATACAGGGTCCCTCCTTGATGCTCCCTGCCCATCATTCTGTTTGCTATCATCTGGGCGACGGATCTGCAGGTTTATGTGTCATTGGAGCATCGACCCTTCTTCCGCCGACTGGAGGCTTGGTACGATCTGAGCAATGCCAAACACGTGCAAGAGAACGAAATACTTGGGATTCACCTTGCTGAAGTCGAACTACATCAAGGTGAACGGGTGCTGAAAATATGCATCAATTCAGTTGTGCAGTGCATACCTATATAGCAAATGTACTGTCCATAAGGAAAGCTAAAGCATGATAAATATTGCTTGTCAATCACAAGGATGTATTATTCAGTTGCCAACACGCGTCAATCTTGTGCTAATGTCATATATAGCTAAAGTCCACCAGTGCATGCAAATGAATGGATCTCACGATGCAATTTGCTCCATTGTTGCAAGGGTTGGAAGCACACTCATCCTGGTCAGTCTCACAGTTCCGACCATAGAACCCAGGAGAGCAATGACAGATGTAATAGCCTATTAGATCCTGCGTGGAAGATTTACGGGAACACAATCAGTGATGATGGTCACCGTCACACTAAAACATCAGACTTCATCATTCTGTCGCACTATTAGGGTTGTCTCACAGTGCAGGTTCCACCATTCATGCATGGATCGGAGACACAATCATCAATGTTTGTCTGGCAGTTGGCTCCTGTCCACCCAGGTATACATCCACAACTGTAGTCCGCAACCAGATCCTACAAACAGACATGAAACACACCCAGTAAATTAACTAATTGACAATTATTCAGTTGTGTACTGCAATAGTTCATGTGACGCAAAAGTTTATATTCAGTAATACAGCATACATAGTGAATGCAGTGCAGCAATATATTAGCAACTCACATAGCAGAACCCTCCATTCTGGCAGGTGTTTGGGCTGCAGTCATTAATGTTGCCATCACAGTTTGTCCCTGTCCACCCCACAGCACAGTTACACTGGTAGTCATTCACCAAATCCTGGAACAAACATGCACACATATATACCAAGTATACATGGATGTCCACAAGGGATAACGGTCTGGTTAGCAACTGCAGAGGGGACTGACAGAAGTGCATTTAATAAGGGAATTAAACACTCACAGTGCAGGACACCCCATTTAGGCAGGGGCTTGGGCTACACTCATCAATTTCAGTTTGACAGCTTGCTCCCATGTAGCCAGGAGGGCAGACACACATGTGAACACCTGCACCATCATCCACACATGTTGCACCATTTTGGCACAGAGACTGGTTCTGGCAGGGATACAGGTCTAGTGGATTGGTGTACATGAGGAGAAATGCACCATTTAGCACTTCAGGCACTATATCATAGACTCGGTAGAGTCTATATGTAGGGATACGACGTACACGCAATACATGCCAATACAAAAAAATCTCTCCAAATCTCAGAAACGGTACACTTATAAGCCTTTATAACCACATACCGTTCATCTTCGAGTGTTTTCATGACCAACAAGACTCCTCGCGTCGCGAAAAACCGTCGTGAAAGTACCTCACCAGGTACTCGCAAAACGGGCAAATTGTTTTTCTTTCTTTCTTCTTCTTTCTTCTTCAGACAACTTAGCTCAACGTTGCCTCAATCTGTCACGATGGTTTTCGCACGAAACAGCAGCATTTTCAACCGAGCAGTGCAACGTCCCATCGCTTTTTCGCTACCTCCAAGTCTTCACCAGGCGGCTGCAGCTGCCCACTCAATAACTATGGCTTCGTTTGTCACGCCATTTTCACGTTTGTACGCATGCGCGCTTAAACGATCACTTAGCAACGATACGTAATTATTTCTCAAGATCGCTGAATTAGAAACAGTGGGGAAGATGCCGATGTGTTGTCAAACGAGGCACTCTTTATAAGACTGAGGTTGGTCCCTGTACGCATGATTTAGCTAAGCTTTTATTGCTACCTATACTGTATTCTGTGAGCAGGGTGAATGCCTATCTCAACTCTCAACACCCATATGAATGTCCCTACTATAAACTGCCTATGCCATGGTCTTCAGACAGGGAGAACTCAGTGGCTTAGGGAACAGTTGACGTTGACTTGAGAATGCCCGGGCCTCATTCTTCAGCCAATGCTGGAAGTGTAATACCTGAGTAATATCAAGGACACCTACTGCCCAGGTGCCTGTGAGGTCACTGACTTCTGCAGCAAACTTCAGCTCAAACATGCGCCTGCTGCCAAAAAAAATTACATAAACAAGTAATAAAAAACATTAAAATGTAGCAGGATGTAGGGATACCAGAACGGCAAAAAGTAAGGAAACAAGAGGGATGATCGAACATAACAGTGAAGTATACAATCACCCCTACATATCTTTTTTCATTGTACATGTATATATGGAAGAAGATCTCTGTAGGGGTGATTGTATACTTCACTGTTATGTTCGATCATCCCTCTTGTTTCCTTACTTTTTGCCGTTCTGGTATCCCTACATCCTGCTACATTTTAATGTTTTTTATTACTTGTATATATAGCTGTAAGAACTATTATAGGGCATATGACTGATGCACTCACTGATATCACAGTTTCCTCCTCCAAATCCGGTGTAACAGAGGCACTCGTTTGGGTTGTAGCAGTAGCCACCAACTGATGCTATATCAGGAAAAGTTCATTCTGCATGATGTTTCCAAATTTAAGTCTGAATATCTAGCTAGGCTGAAGCATGCTATAGACTGCATGAATCAGACTGGCCAATATCACTCCATTGCTTGAAGAAGACACACACAACCAATGGAAGTTCCTTAAATACTAAAATAGAATTAGCTATGGTATGCACAAGTCAACTAATACTTCAGGAAATGCAGGGAACTTTATGTCATTGAGGATCATGCTACTGCTGACAGAACATTGATCTTGGATGAAACGTAGCGTGCCATTTTGGCACCTGTCACGATGCATCATCCCGCAAAACACTAGCTGAAGTCTTTGCAAACTGATCATGTTCTTGTTGATGCATAAATTATGTACTAGCATGCTTCCCCTGCTAACTTCCTGTACTCACAGCATGCATCAACTATTAAGAAAAATTGTACGAATTAAATAGTCTATCAATTTCCGGTGGCTCGCCCAGTCTGCAGTCTGAAAGAAACCACTGGTGTGAATGGAAAACAATTGTTGTCATTGCAACTGGGCATGGTCTTAACAATTCTGGAGCAGTAATAGCTAACATGGTTCCATCACTAATTTTCTTGTATTTGTGCAGTAGTAAATTTTTGAAGTCTTGTCGTCATACTCACAGCATCCACTGCTAGGTGAGCAAGTGCCACAGCTTGTCCCGGTCCATCCAGTTCGACAGCTTGTGTATGGAACGCAAGAAGAGCATCTATCATCTTATGAGGACAAGACAATACATTCATGCAGGCAACATATCAATGATACTAGTTAGCCAACAACGTGGTGTATGATGTTACAAATGATTCGGTATACTGTACTGCTTACAGGCATTCACCGTCGTTTTGGCAGTAACCCCCAGTCTCATTGCAACCAGGGGCACAAACAGCTGTAGTGATAATGACGGGAAGCAAGGAATGCATGACATCCAAGCATTACTGGAGATAGTTAGCTACTTGTGACTGAAGAATGAGAGTATCCCATTGACTTGTCACTTCCCCCTTGCCTAGTACTGATTTTAGTGATCCCAACATTAATTTCCTGAGCGAATTTTACAATGTCATGGGGGGATTAGTGAAATGGTGTGTGTATTTTGTGTGTTCATGTGTGCAGCTAGGTTAAGAGTTGTCACAACACCAGGTGGATAAAGTGGATGATGTAGAATTTATGATGAGTGTGCGAAATTGGCTCTCACATTCTAGTTGAAGGGTGGGGAGAATTCAGTTAGAACTTACCAGGGCATTATAGTGGTAGACAGGCAGCGTGCATGCATTATCTGCAATATTGCGCTCTATCCACTCACGCCAAAACTGTTGGCCTAGCTTGATTAACTAGCTAAATCACAACAAATATTTCAGTGGAAGGTGTAGCTACAGCATCACTTATCTGATCTCCGCCCTGATTGAAATTGCCTGCTTGATCTCACAACTCAAAAAACCCTTCACCATCAACAGTGGATTGTGAAAGTGCATACTATAATTCGGAGTAATAAACTTGTAGAGTACAGGAGCTTGAGTCTGCATAATCGTAGCTCCAGTTTGCATTTTGATCATCTCCTTGCCATTTTCACTGGCATGGTATCCTACCAGTGAGTCATTAAATATAGTCTCTAATTATGTCCCAAATGTATGGCATCAGACTACAATCCTTAGGAGGTTGATCCCTTCTGGAGCCAGCTAGGGCTTTCAGAGTGAATATTCAGTTGCTTTCTACTTTTTGGAACAATACATGTTATTGTGTACATGCCAGGATTCAGTGTATTAAACATAGGACATGAGCGTGCTCCTGGGAATGTTTCGCTTTTTATCAGAGAATACATAATGATGAATGTGACACCATCACGCATGATCACACACATAGCTACCACAGTTTACGTTCAATGAGTGTGATTCCCATGCACATACTTTATTTGTTATGCTCTTGTATACACTTTATAACCAACAGGTTATCATATTATTATACACAACCCAAAGAAACAAAACAATACCGATAGTGTAAGAGTTGTTCAACTTTGTTCCTTGCATGAATTTAATGTAACAATTCTCTTACCTAATAGCCTTACAGATGTGAGGTCATCGTTACCAATGGGGCCTAGAGAGGTTGCAGTTGGGTAGTTGCCTCTTCCAAGTGTGACATTAAAGCCTTGGTAGTTGAAACGAGAATGCAACTGCCAAGTACCACCCGTTATGACAAGAGAAGTTACATCATCGTCAAATGAAACATCTGCAAGGTCTGGATTAGAACTAGAGAGAACTATCATTCGACCACGATATCGATCATGTTGAAAGAGAACCATGTTCCTGGTGCCGTTTGCTGGTAGGCAACGTACAGAACTGACATCATCATTGGGTAAACGAAATCCGTTTATTCCATAACCGAATTCATAGTCTGTTGTGCCAGGGCCAACGATAGATGATGTACTGAACTCAGCATAATTACCGTCTGAATATAGAATCCACTGACATGGGCCAGTCACTCGAATAGATGATGCCTCGTCATTCCAGATGCCATTATTTGCCAAATTGGAGTCGTCAGTAGTCAGCACCAGTTGCTGTCCTTCACGATTTGAATGTTGATAGAGTGTGAGAGAGCTAGAGAAGAGAAGCAAACATATATACTGCAATTGATACTGAGTATATGCTAAACACTTTGGTGGGTTAACTAAAGGTAAGCTGCTCTTGGGTTGCACAACTTATAGTGAAGTACAAACCTACACATGATAGTCCCACGTAGAAATACTAGTTCTACGTGGGACAATCAAGTGTGCTTTCCTTCTTGAAAGTGGCACAATTTTGTTTGTACATTAATTATTTATATCCGCCCAAGGTCTGCCCGAGTTTCACGTCCTCCAAAACGATTGAACTATTCTCGTCTTGGACAACAGGTTCCATGTAAAGTGCAGAGGTATAATTGTGACTTGGATCACACGAAAGCAGGTACTAGGATGGAGACATACCCATTTCAATAATTGCATCCAAATGCACTCTCATTTATAAGTTCTAAGCAGAGTAGCTATGTCACAGACTTTTGTTCTCTGCTATGCCATCATGTGTTGTGATGTTCCAAACCGGCAAGGGGGGGGGGGGGGGGGGGGGGGGGGGGGGGGATCTAATGGGTGATTACACTGCATGATGTCATTCCTATTTCCACTAGTATACTAGCTCTGGAGACGATAACATTGAGGCCAGAAGAGGCCTTTTAGTGTATATTTTGGCATTCATGCACTAGATAGCTATACCACTCTTGTATTCTAACTCAACATTAGAGATGTCTTTATGGTCTTTATGGTCTACAGGTGCAAGGTGCATAGCTACAGCTAGCCAGTGTTATTTTTTGCATAAATTGTATGCATGCATGTGTGAATTTTCTTCTCAGAAATCGACTTACATGTACAGCTTTGCTACATTTATACTGAGGCTCTGAGGACCTGAGAGCTAGGTATTCCAAGACTGCAAACGTAGGCCTACGTTCGGTGTCATCGCGGATTGCGTCCGGTCTAGATTGTGTCCGGTGGACGTGATCCGCTAGCTGATCAATCGGCTTCGCAGTAGGTTACCACCATACTTCAGACGTTAAACTTACCAATTATTATCAACATCGCTTCTTGGTATTCTCTCATGGGGCTTCCATGGTGCTGGTAGACCGGAATGCCGGCCAGAGCAGACACTCAACAGCTGCAGTGCTTGAACACTCAAAACAAAATATGTACTTGTAGCTGCATGAGACATTTTCTCTCCAAATGAGAGCTGCAGCTAGCTACATGCACCTGGTAGAATGGATAAACTAGCTACCGACTGGAGGATTGATCTTGCTGTCATGTGATGGCTGTGAAACTATTCGTAATATCATTCATATCAGGGGCGGCGGCACGTATTTACGATTGGGGGGGGGGGGGGGGGGGGGGGGGGGGGCAAGCCAGTGGCGTAGCCTACGCACGCTGCCGAAGGCAGTGCATGGAGGCGCGTAGCGCCGATCGCGGAAAAAAAATTTCGCCTTCATTTTTCAGTTATCAGGATGGGCTCTCATGGTAGTCTCGGAACCAGACCCTTCGCGCGGGGGAGGAGGAAAGGGTCTGGGCACCATCTTACATTCGAGTTGTCCCCAGGTCGGAATGTTGACCTAACGAATCAGAAGCGTTGATTGCGAATGACGTCAGGGAAATGATTTTTCTCCAGACTTTTGGTGTCGCCAGCGACTAGACACGGCAAATCGCTGTACCGTACCGCGTTACCCACGAGTGTCTGACAAAAGTCGAGGAGAGCAACGAGCAGGTCGACTGTGATCGTACGCGTGGTATCGCAGTTGATCGCTAATTACCACGCATAATTACATTCCGTGAGGACAACTCGAATGTAAGATGGTGCCCAGACCCTTTCCTCCTCCCCCGCGCGAAGGGTCTGGTTCCGAGACTACTCTCATGGCACCTTCGTGCTTTGTACTGCGCGTTCCAGATGTATGACAGTCCAATCGCCAACGTACAAACTTCCGGGAATATAATTACAGCGCACGGCCACTTCCTGTCCGAAAATGGCGTTTTCTACATCGTGCAATTCAAGCGATGTTATTTCTCTTCTCGAAGATGGCGAAGGGTCGGGCTACACTGTTTCGAGGTAAGTAGGAGTATGGTTGTAGTAATAGCTACCTAATCTTGGTCGAAGACGGCGAGCATAAAGGGAATTAGCGATTTAGTGTGCTCATGTTGACCTTTTTTGTAAGGTCAAAAGTGGTGTTCAAGGGTATATCTTCTTCCTGGGGGCTGGAACACGGCTGTTAGGGCTAATAGCAGTTAGCTATGGGTATACTGAACTAGCAAGGTAAGTTTTAAGTTTGTGGATGAAGGTTACTAGAAATGGCACCAGCTTTTATAACCCTGATCCAGATCATCTCTCAATACAGTATGATTAAGCATGCACATGTGGATACACATAATAACTTAGTGCAGGTCATGTGACCTTCAGCCAACCAGATTCTTAGAAATTAGTCATGTGACAGCCCCTTAAACCACTTAATGCACACTTAAAGATGCATTAAATATTTAATGCACACTTTTACAAGCAACAAATGAGCAAAGTACATGATCAGTAAAGCAAAACAACAGCAGGGTATACAGATAACCGGTCATATGAGATATGAGTAGCACTGAACTGAACTGAAGGGATACTATTATGAGTAGCACTGAACTGAACAGCAGTAGAGACAGTTTTACAGCTAGGGTTGAATGGTGAAGTTGAATGTACAATTAGTCATACTAGAGTGAGGAAACAGACCTTGAAGATCAGGCGCATAGGGCACTTTTGGCTTCTTCTTGAGAGGTTTGAAGTCATCGATGTCATCATCCTGAGGCATATTTTCCTTATCTTCTGGAGGAATAATTTCCTTCTTTGCCTTCTTAGCCATTGGAGGAAGCAGGGCCATCGACACTTCGTGCTGCTGGTCCGACCCAGTCCGCTTGTATTTGTGCAATGCTTCAATGCTGCGATGGCCAGTTCGCTCCTTGATCAATTGGTCATCAAAGTTTTGTCGATAGAGCGAGGTAGCACATGTCACCTTGCCAGAGTGACCAGTTTTTCGACCTTTAATATCAGCTGCTTTGCACATATCCGGAATGATGCTTGCAAAGCGATTCCTGCCAACAGATTGACGGGCAAACTTTGGCACACCAGAACCATCATCTGCCAGAGGACGAAAGTAGAACTTTCCGGTACGATATGGAATACAAGACAAGTAAGTCTCAAAAATATTAACAACACAGTGATCTGGATCAGCAGGATTCTCATACTGACGAACATGCTTATTTTCGACCTTTAAGTGCTTGAGACCACCAGCATTTGTCTTACTGCCAAAGTCGGTGTATTCAAGGTATACACGTCCTTGCTCGTCAAGTTTCTTTTCAAACTGTGAGCACTGGAGATCATGATGTTCATCGTAGCTTCGAAGTCCGAATACTTTGCAATTGTAATAGTACACGGTATTCTGGAGAGATCTTCCACAGTGAGTGCCCAACTGACCTTTCGCCCACAGCAGAGACTCTTCGTCAGGTGATATTGGTTCAGCTTGGCTTGGATTTGTTCCTAGTCCTTTCTTGTGCAGTCTCTTCATTTCTGCATCGAGCGTTTGGCGAAAACCACCAAAACGGGTATCGCTAGGGGTCAGTGGATTGACATCAAATCTCTCGTTTGTTTCAAAGAAACGCTTGAAGGAGCACACAAGGGCGTAGAGACTTTTAGGCGGGTATTCAGTACCATCCTTCTTTCGGGCTTCCAAGATAAATTTACCCAACCAGTAAGCAAAATCATCGACTGGCATCAACAACAAGGGGGTGCTTACGGAACAGCGACCTTCGGAACTAGAACTTGAAGCACGAGCGCCCGCCCAATCTTTCCATACACGTATTCCCCAATCAGTAGCACTTCTTGTATTCTCGGGAATAGCATGCAATCTCATGCTACCTTCTTGTTCATCACCTATAGCAGCAGCAAAACGCGAATCAGCCATCGTTCAGCTCACTGCACTGAGATTCAAAATCGCAACAGCTAGCTCTGTGAGTAACTCGGAACACTGCACTGAGATTCAAAATCGCAACAGCTAGCTCTGTGAGTAACTCGGAACACTGCACTGAGATTCAAAATCGCAACAGCTAGCTCTGTGAGTAACTCGGAACACTGCACTGAGATTCAAAATCGCAACAGCTAGCTCTGTGAGTAACTCGGAATGACTCGGCAAAAACAAACCTGGGATCTGATTGGTTGAAGGTCACATGCCATGACTCAGCAAAAAACAAACCTTCGATCTGATTGGCTGAAGGTCACATGACCTGCACTAAGTAGTTTATAACACACTTACGTGTACTTTATGGCATTTAATTAGTGCACTCGTATGATGCAATAATGCTCTCGATTACATAATGCACTCGCTTCGCTCGTGCATTATGTAATCTCGAGCATTATTGCATCATACTCGTGCACTAAATATTAAATGCCATAAAGTACACGTAAGTGTGTTATAAATATTACATAAAGCTGCTATATTTGTAATTCATAGTCACTATTATCACCAGATTCATGCTCTATGACCTCCTCTAGCTCTTCCGACCATCTCTCATCCAGTCTTAATATCAGCGTCTTCTGCTGGTCCTGTGCTTCTGCTGTATTATATTGTCTACTTCGAGATCTGTCACTCTAGATCTCACATGGAAGGTGAGCCCCAACGGTACAGATAATGCTGTGGCATCCAGGTGCTCAGTGTCTGTTTATAACCATCATCTCGGGCCTGGGAACGAGGCTAGGAGAGTTCCATATTGTATGGAGAGTTAACTATCGCATCCTTCTCTGCATGCTTCTTCAACAACACCTCAACTCTATGGTGGAGGAGAGAAGGAAGAATGCTCCTGCTAGTCCTTTTCAGGACTCTGGTAATGCAGTTGCTGACTCTCGCCAAACCATGGGTCGACGTCTCCTGCGCAGCCGAAGCGCGGCGACCCGCGGGTCAGCTGCTAAAGCTCCCAGGAGTTCGGGTGCCACTAGCGCCGTTGTTGGCACGGCGAAAGTGTCCGGCGCGTCAAAGAACCCTGTTTGCGACCTGTGTTGTGTTGCCATTATCGAGGGTAAAGAGGACGCCCTCTTTTGCGAAGGTTCCTGTCAATGCTGGTACCACCGCTACTGCCTTGGAGTACCAGCTAGCCTCTTTAGGGAGCTCTCAACCAGTTCCTCTGGTCCCTATACGTGTCTGCATTGTCAAGGCAAATCGCAAAGAGAAGAAATATCTTCACTTCGGTCAGAATTCAATCTTTGAAGGCAGAGGTGTTGAACCTTCGAGCCACCATTGAAATGTCCCATGTGGCTCCCAATGATGTCGTAAGTGATGATGCCGATACAGCCATGCCAGCTCTCGTTGCCGAAGTTCAGCAGCTAAAGGCCTCAGTGACAGAAGTGAAGGATAGTGTCACCCGAGCTCCGAAGTGGAGTGAAGTCGTTGCCCGGCACAGAAAGCGTGGGAAACGAGATGATCGTCAGAAGGAGCATGTACATCCGTCTCAGCCTGTTTGAGCTTCCAGCAACAGTACAAGGGAGGTGGTGAGTGGTGCTAGGAGGGTTTGGGGTACTTTGAGTTCAGCTTCCCACTTCACTATCAGAAACACCATAAGCCAGCTCACAAAGTTGAGTTGGGTTAGTGAGCCATCAAGCCTGCGTGTTAGGCGTAAATGTGTGGATCATACAAGGAAGACTAAATGGTGGTTTGTGCTGCATGGCGAAGAAGACAACATGAGAGCGCTGGAGAATGCCTGGGAGAAGGTTAAGCTACAAACTGGTTGGCGTCTGGAGGCATGCACTAAACCGTCAGAGGCCTCCAGCCCTGTAGGGCAAGACAATGGGAGAGCAGGTGTCAACATGGAAGCCTTTGATTCTCACAGCACAGGTGACAATGGGAGTGTGAGCAGAAATTTGACAGCTGGCGATGTTGTTGAAGGTGCACAGGCTGTGAGCAATACGAGTACTGTAACAATACATGAGGAACTAAGGATCAATCAGCCAGCAGCAGTGTCCCTTTTTTAGGGACTGTCAGCCCAAACCTATAGTTGCAGGAACATACAGGATGTAACAACGCCCACTATTTACGCACAACACTCTTGTAACCTTTCTATCCTCTACTTCAATGCTCGGAGTATACTTCCTAAATTGGGCCATCTTGCCGCGGTCTGTCATGCATCCAACCCTGATATTGTGTGTATTGTGGAATCTTGGCTCTTTTTTTTAAATTTTTTTATTTTATATGAAAATTTATGCAATATATAGACATTGCAAAGGACATACAGTAGCCACAGGCTAACTTAAGTATACCCAACGAAAAAATAGTTAACTATTGCGATACAAACAATTAGTAAGAGAAAACTTAAATGCTGACGGAGTACATGCATGCGTAATATTGGCAGGTAGTTTATTCCATAAAGCACAAGTGTGAGGGACAAATGAATGTAAAAACGAACTAGTGCGAGCAAATGGTTGATGAAAGACTAACTTAGATGCAGACCTTAGTGTAGTGGCTCTGGGTACAAACATACCGTAAGGAAAATATACATGGTCATGAACTATTTTATACATTGTACACAGATTTAGGTACTTCCTACGATCCTCAAGGTTAGGGATGTTGAAAAGGTTGAGCAATTCCTCATATCCTAAGTCCCACCGCTTTGAGCACATTCGCTCACCGCTTTGAGCACATTCGTATGCTTTGCACTGACATTGACAACAATGAAATCTCCTTGCAAGGCTATTCCATTGTTAGGTTAGACCGAAACCGCCACGGTGGAGGTATTTTGTTGTATATCAGAAACGATTTATCTTTATCTTTTGTTACTGTACTGTCTGGTCCTGCTGGTTTGGAAATTATTTTTGTATCTATTTTTGTATCCGGTAAAAAATGTTTTTGTTTAGGTGTATTTTATCGACCACCATTCTCACCTAATTGTATCTTGGATAATTTATTTGATGTTCTTTGTTCACTTAATGTTTTGACCTAATCCTGATGGTTGATTTCAATGTTGATATGTTATCATACTCACCTCTTTGTAACCACTTGGTTAATCTGCAGAATGCCTTTTCTCTTACACAGATTGTTGAGGAGCCTACCCGCATTGTCCCTGATGGATCTGCCACTCTCATTGACCTTGTATTTTTGTCTGACCCTCAGTCACTCTATGAGTGCAGTACCGGGAAACTCTGACCACCTTGGTATTAGCCTGCAAGTCCGCTGCTATTCTGGCACCCCAAGACCGAAGTCCAAGAGGAGAGTTATTTGGAGGTATGCACAAGCTGATTTTGGTGCAGCATGCGACCTGTTAGATTCCCTTGACATGAGCTACATATTTGCTGAGCAATCTGTTGACACTTGTTGGTCACGATGGAAGGAAGCGTTTCTAAACATCATGCATATCTGTATTCCAAAGTCAGTGTTGCCTGACAGAACGAGTGTTCCTTGGATTACAAAAAGTATTGTACAGGCCATCAGAAAAAGGAACTATTATTACAAGAAAGCTAAACGAAACTGCAACTCCTCTTTGGAAAAATATCGACACCTAAGATCCAAGGTTGTAACAATGTTACGTAATTCCAAACGTGTTTTCTTTCAGAACCTCAATCGTTCCTCTAGTAAGTCCTTCTGGAAGGCTGTAAAACAACTGAATCCGAATCGCCCTGCAATCCCTACCTTGTCGGTTGGTGACTCCACTGTTATCAGTGATAAAGACAAGGCAGAAGCGCTCAATGCTCACTTCACCAGATGCTTTAACTATTCAGTACCTGCTCTTAAGGAAGCCCGTTTCATAACCGAAGATGAGCCGTCCACATACCTGTTATGCCAAGAAGATGAAGTCAGGCACATGTTGTCTTCTATCGATGTGGCTAAAGCGAGCGGCCCAGATGGTATCGGTGCTAGAATGCTAAAGTCTACTGCTGCTAGTATTGCTCCTGCCGTCACCAATCTGTTTAATCTCTCGCTTAGACTTGGGAGAGTTCCTAGTGAATGGAAATCTGCTCGTGTAACCCCTGTCCCAAAGTCTTCCAAGTTCTCATACCCAGCAAACTACCGCCCTGTTTCCTTGCTGTCAATACTGAGTAAGCTGTTGGAAAAGCATGTACAAACCCTCTTATTAGACCATCTTGAGTCACATTCCCCTATATTGGATGAACAATGGGGCTTCACTAAAGGAAAGTCTACTACTGGTGCACTTTTGACTGCTACCAACAACTGGCACAAGTCTTTGGAGGAAGGCATGGATGTCTGTGCAGTTTTCCTTGACCTAAGCAAAGCATTTGATAAAGTTCCACATGGTCCACTCATGGATAAACTTGCCAGCCTTGATATTGATCCCTACCTATTGAATTGGCTGGGAGACTATCTCCTTCAAAGAGACCAACATGTTGTGGTCAATGGTGAATCATCTGTTGCAACCAAAGTAGTGTCTGGTGTGCCGCAAGGTTCAGTTTTGGGCCCACTATTGTTCCTGATCTATATCGATGGCATTACAGAGGTCCCACTGGCTGGCAGCTGCCGGCTGATATATGCCGATGACATCCTTGTTTACTGCCAAATTAGACATGCCAGGGATTATCTCATTATGCAGGATGTACTTGACCGTCTGGAGGTGTGGCTCACACAACAGTATCTTCTTCTGAATGCTTTAAAATGTAAATTCATGTTAATTTCTAGAAGACACACTCCCATATATCTGTCCAACCAGCTGAAAATCAGCAGTGTCCCCTTGGAGCAGGTACCATCATTTAAGTATCTGGGGGTTTGGCGTACTGAGAAGCTCAGTTGGTCTAAGCATATAATTATTGACCATATTACCAAAAAGGCTTCTAAACTGGTTGGCCTACTATATAGACGATTTTCCGCTCATACACCTCCAGAAGCTCTGCTGAAGCTTTACCTCTCATTTATTAGACCACACTTGGAATACGCTGCACCTGTCTGGGACCCTTACTGCTCTTCTCATGTTGATGTACTGGAAAGAGTCCAGAAGTTTGCACTTCGAATGTGCTTTAAGAATTGGAACTTGGAATACCAGCAATTGCTTGTGGCATCGAAGTTGCAGTCCCTTGCTGTGAGGAGAAAGTACCTTAAGTTATGCTACCTTTTTCAGGTTCTCAATGGAACCTTCAGATTCCCAGACCTTCCCACTTCAAGATCACCTATCGACAGTAGACTAAGATCTGCGGACCCGGCTCAGCTTCACTTGCAGCCTATTTTTGCCAGAACAAGAAGTTACCAACAGTCATTTTTCCCTAAAACTATTACTTTGTGGAATAGCATCCCAGCTGGTATCCAGCGAAGTACGTCAATTGTGGAATTTAAGCATAAGATTTCTGTCTATTTGTAGAGTTCTTGTCTGTTGTTTGTCGCTAGTTGTTTGTATTGTATAGTAGCTATATATACTTAGGGTGCATTCATGTATTAGCAGTAACTGCTACTAATGTATCCCTGCATTTAACATGCAAAATTTTCATAAATAAAAAAAATCCAAAAAATCTGTCACTCTCACATGGAACGGTACGAATAATGCTGTGGCATCCAGGTGCTCAGTGTCTGTTTATAGCCACAACTAATGGCTGCACATCCTGTCTTGCACCTGCAACCATTTAGCCACATGTAGCCACGTAGAACCAATTGTGCTTATCAGGCTATGCTTTTGCAACGATGGACACAAACAGGACCAACAATAACAGTCAAAGGAGTTTCGCTAACAATTTCCGCCGATTGTTCTGTACATTTGCGTGACATCAGCAGACTGGCATGTATTCGTCTCACGGCTCCTACTTCAGCTACACCAACGACTTACGGACCCACTACTGTAGATCAGGCTGAGCCCAGCGCAGCCTCTTGGCCAGTGATCCCAGTAACTGCTGGCCGGGGTGGAGGCATGCTGTTGCTCATAATGATCATCATTGTACTACTTGCAATAGTGCTGGTCCTCAAGAAGAGACAGTCCAAGCAAAGCTATCCGGTAAACAGGTATGGCACTTGTCATACAGACACTGTGAATATTCGTATTACAATAATATTATAATTATTGTTATTCACATAGGGATTACTTCAGTGACATGGCCAACATGGGGACCCACACAGCTGAAGCTAGTTGCATAGATAACAACGTCACAGAATCTGAGCTAGACGTTGGCCAACACAATCATGCCTACGAACCTCTACCTCCTCCCCAGGATGATGACCCCCATAGGCTGCAAACCACCAATCCATTTGCTAAGCGTGGTCCCTTCTCTGATACCGATGGGGATGACTTCCAGTTCAGTTTTGATTCCTTTAAACCATTTCCACACCACTCTTAGCTTTGAATCTAGTGAACCTCTTAAATCTTGCACAAAATTTATGCTTTTGTGTATGTTGTAGGCCTGGTTCCTAATTCAGGTTAGTGTATACGTACTAGGTATTATTTTGAACGAAATGCACATACATGTACCCTTATGTAGTACAGTGATGTGTATGTGGCTATTACCTTCCCTCTAATCTAATTGGCAATAGCTAATTTTCTCATGTTGTGTGAGTTCATTAGGGGGCCATGTCACACACCATATGCATTCAACACATAATACCATACACATCATATGCTTTCAACACATACCATATGCCTTACATACTTACAACGAGTTGCATGATAGTTTCTTCCATGTGACTATCACAACACTCTGTTATGATTGTAACTATAGGAGAATGCATGACATTGTGGGGCGAGCGTGAGCGAGTGCAATGCAATGCAAATTAGCTATGCAGAACAAGGAGTACTTCGCATGTACACGACAGAAATCATGATAGCTATAGCTATGACACAGATGCACAACGCATGCAGGCCGGGACCTATGTGCATGCTGCACATTGGTCTATTAGCTAGCACACCATGTGTTCTGCAGGACATGTACAGGTCTGAGGTCGGTGAATAGCTAGGTATTAAAGTCCACATAAGAACACGCAAAATATGAGCAGGAAGCGATTTACAGCACGACATACGATACATAGAAAGATATATAGAAATGAAGAATTATTTATACTGAAAATTTACAGCAAACTTGTCTATGTGGGGCTCACTCACGCTCGCCCCAATAATCTTTTGTGGTTACTAGCTACACACCAGCACATGCATGCAGCCATGCAACTTTGCCTGAGTAAGGAAATTTCATTTTAGTGCCACCCAAGTGGTGGAATGTTTCCAATAGTACAAATTAGTTGCATGCAAGGACGTCGACAGTCGTGCCATCAGCAAGCTTATGTTGTAGGTTGGACTGTTTGTGTTCTGAACTCACCCCACATTCAGCCTGCAATAATTAAAGCGGACGTTATATGTTACAATATTATTGTGGGTCATTTCCTAGTCCCTACCCTGGTTATTTCCACCTAATAGTAATAGTTGAGGAATGCCTGGATAAGTGCAAATTCACACAGGATTTGTAATGACTATGTGCTAATTAGATTCATTACTTCAGTCAAGTCAAAGCCGAGTCAACGTATAATCCTTGCGCATGTGTATGCATAATGCATTAAGGTTATATATGATGCAATCACCCAGTATAATTATATGAAACACATGTACAATACACACTGCATGCTGAACACGGGTTGTCATAAAGTCAAAGTCAATGTTGATTCAAGAAGTGCACAAGGAGCACAAGGTATAATATAGGTGCAATGGGGAGTATAAGGGCATACAACACCAAAGTTAAATAATATACCTACTACATGTACACCACCACGCCACTAGTATTGTATTCACAAACTCACTCACATTATTATTCTCACAATCAAAACAGTGCTATGGTAATTAACAGAAAATCTGTAGTTCAACACAGCTACAATAAAACATAACAACTTTCTCAAATTGTACGCACAATAATTATTGTATACTTCATGTAACAAATGAATCAGTTAGCGGCAGTGGGTTCGTAGAAATGTTCATAGTCGTTTGGTTTCATTCCATCACCGTATCCTGGCATTTCATAGATGTGGTCCAGTTCATACTCATTGCTGCGTGAGTCCATTGGGGTGTAGTAGTGCGCCGACTCTTTGCTCATCTTTCTGGTCTCTCTTTGTTTCGATAGAGTAGTTGGTGCTTCTGCTTCTTTTGACCTGCAGAAGGAGCGATGCATCGGAGGTAGGCTATAGCTATTCTAGTCATGTACACTATGCAATCTGACCACACGGTGGTGGCAGACAACTGAAGATACAGCAGTATAGTGAGTGTTTATTTTGGCATTGGAGACTAATTACATAACATAATCAGAGAGAAAGCTGGCCCAGATGTTTTGCAAAGATAATGGTATTTGTGAGGGAGTCATACACTTGTGGCCACCAATTTAAGGTCACAAAGTTCCTTCCCAGGTACTCCTTCCCCCCAAAACGCCTCCTCATGTTATGCTTTTGAGCAATTCCTGTATTCCTGTAGATTTGTAGCATACTGATAAAACATCAATTGTCAAGCCATTCTTGGTGATCAATGAAGGAGTTAACTACTGGCAGAGGGAATACTCATTCAGTTCTCGCAATGTACTTTATCCAATTGCAGCTGCAGTGACAGCACATGCATGCACGTGTCCACACAATATGCTTAAGCCATGTATTCACACATAATTATGCATGGCATTGGTAATTACCAAATTGGCTTACTTGGCCTCTTCTGTTCCCTCGCCAGGGCTATGATCGGTTCTCTTCTTCTTCTTCACACAGACGAAGACTGCCACAACAATAGTGACAACAAGAACCACGATTACTAGAAGACCTCCAATTCCTCCTCCAACTGCAGGAAATGGTATACTCGAGCTCGGTCCTACTACACCATCGCTATGAGTACATTCTGTGTCCCCAAGATTATGCAAGTCCACTAAACATTCAGGATCAACTTTCAATTGAACTCCTTGAACGACAACCGTGGGCTTGTCACGCACCCATGCCTGCAGCGCCAACAGGAGATCTGTGCTGTTCTTTCCAGTGATGCTTATGATTCTCCCCTGAAGTATCACCTCTCCTGGTTGTTCGGGGTTGCAGACAAGCCTCCCTTCTGCAACATACTCGGTTGTAATGTCACAATTACATAACTCGTTCAGCTGCAGAGTTACATGTTCTATCATATCTGACAACTTCTCCACGGAATCCTCGTGCTGCATATGGAAGTGGAGAATCCAATGCAAGATAAGTGACCCTCAGGTCTGCACAGCTGGATGCATACATGATGTCAATTATCCTGAGTTATGCAAGCTTCTAGTACTCATATCTCACATGTGAAGCATCAGTAATCAATTGAGCCTACACCCCCCCCCCCCCCCCCCCCCCCCCCCCACTACCACACATGCACACACACATTATAGTACACTTACACTCAGTATTCAGTGAATGTGCTATTGAAATTTAAATGTGCACTTCAGCCCCCAACTTGCATGCTTCCTCCCCCACTGTCATTTCCCAAGACATACAAATGCATGTAGCGATATCATCCCATCCCATGTATATACCAAAAGGATATGCACACACACATCATGGTATACTTACCACCCACTCAGTACACTGGTGGATGCCAGACAGATGTACCTGGAATAAGCTATTTGAAAACACTAAAGTGCAGAAGAGAAGGTGATATCATAGTAACATACAAGCACATTCTGTGGCTTGTCGTGCACTTACAAGGCACTTTCTGGGTGTCACTGAAACCACTGATCCCTGCCACAGTACTGGCTGCAATAGCCACACAGTACTCTAATCCTGGGTCTAAGTTGCTGATCACTGTCTGTGTGTTCTCCTTATCCACTGACAAAGTGGTACTCACTGTTTCAAGATCAATTTGTGGACAACTGCTTGTTAATGTGCTGATGTAAGCCACTTTGTAGTCTGCCAAGAATCCTCGACTTTCCACTAGTGATAGCGGGTCCCACGTCAGAACTACAGTAGTTGCACTGTCACGCCTCACTGTAGCAACTGTTGGTGCAACACTGGGAACTGCAAGATATACAGATGTGATATTATAGATGGTATTTCTTCGGTACTAAGTATGTATCAACCACCACCAGCAGCAGCAGCACTATCATTGCTGCGATTCAGGCATAGAATTAAATACAAAAATACTTACCTCCTTCTTGAGTGAAAGCTGTCTCTCTGGTGGCCGCCCCATGACCTGACAGCCATGTGGCTGCAGTAACTTCAATAATGTATGGGACCTCGGGCTCTATGGGATGGAAAGATAATTCAGAAAAAATGGGATGAGGCGGTAGCTACAATGTCATGTTGTTGTTGCTCAACAACATGACAGCCCATAACGAGAAGGAGCATCCAACTTAGCATTATAGCCACACAACAAGTTCAGTCAACCTACCCATGCCTACCCCCCCCCCCCCCCCCCCCCCCCCCCCCCCCCCCCCACCCCCCCACCCCCCCCCCCACCCCCACCCCCACTGGTTCATGAATAAAATTACAGTGTGGCCACAGCACGGATTCCCACTTGCCATATATGGTCAACAACAAGCATATTATACCAGACTTGCTCTCGTAGTTGGACGCTCCTTCTCGTTATGGGCTCCTGATATATAGAGCAACCATTGGACACACTGTGATAATAGCTTGTTGACATTACTATCATTGGGATCTCACCCAAATCAGTCACATTTACTTCCGTTAACTGATCATGTTCCACCCTCCACGTCTGCTGGCTGCTATCACTTTCACTGGTCACTGTTAGGCTGTAGTGCGTAAGTATCCCATTGAGCATCTCAGGGGGGCCCCAGGAGATTTGCAGTGAAGAGGCGGAAGTCACACGCACAACCAGTGCTGTGACTGCTGTGGGAACTGTACACAAGGTACATCATAATTAATGTTGCAAATCACGTACGGGACTTGATCAGAGCTGCACTGGTAATGCACACACTAAACTAATAAAGGTAGGAACTTGCTCAATTATAAAGTCTATTGCTATAATATATCCACTGGCAGACATGGCAGAAGGTGACGCAGGACATGGGCCAGGTGCATGGCTTTACTCAAGTTGCGGTTTGGCTTGCACATAATTATCTAAACATTCCTCAATGCACGCTATCTACTAAATGATTAATGGATATGTGTACAAGGATTACTTCATATCTCTCGGGGGGTTGTTTATTTCTGAGGGTGCGTATATGTGCTATCTGGAGAATATAGCATAATAGCATCAATCCATACAAAGACATTAGCTACCTGCTGGATCAGTTCTTCCATCTGCAGTGGTAGACCTCGGTCCCTCTCCCACACTTGTGTTAGCTGTCATCTCAATGCTGACTAGTTGGTGAGGGGAGAGGTGATCAAGAATGTAGTTCAAGGTTGATCCATCAACTAATCTCTCAGCGTCAGATGTGCCATTGTTGTAATTGATGTAGATGGTATAGGCAGTGATGACCCCATTGGGAACGTCTGGGGGTGACCACTCTATCAGGAGAGCATGGCTACTGACATTAGTCACCGTGATCCCAGCAGGAGCACCATTAGGAACTGGGGGGGGGGGGGGGGGGGGGGGGGGTGAAGGAGAGAGAAATCTGATTCTGACTTGTATGGTGTGTACATGAATACATCCCATAATTAGAGCTGGCCGATCAGTTACAATAGAGGCAAAGTGACCAATGCATGCACGACATACACATTTCAAGTTAGGTTACCTTGGTTGCAGTTTAGCCTCATCCCTTAACCAACCTCCTAAAAGTCTTCTTGTCTATTCCTGATTACAAAATTATCACTTTGCCCCACATGAATAACAATTTCATGACATCAACATATGAATGGGTGTGCAAATCCATTTGTTGGATATCAATGCAGAGTGCAGTTACATTTGCTGCTGCATGTTCAGGTTGAGTACCCAACATACCAATGTGGGTACAATAATATTCACGTCAATATAATTGTACTCAGATCGGTATGGCAACAACAGACAAATAACAGGAAGTTAATATAGTAGTAGTAGCTATGTAGAGTTTATCAATAAAATATCTAAAACAAAATTAATAGGCTAAATGCACTCTGAGGAAAATATAACATGTTGCGTGGTTATTATCTAGAGCTCTCACCATCTTGTGGGGTGGTTTCAGATCTGCATGTCTCTGGGCTGTCGCCATTTGTTCTCTGGGCAGACACACAGCAGTTGTAAGTTGTGAAAGGACGGAGGTCTGTTAATTGGAGACTTCGAATCGAAGCAGACACATCACGTGGTTGCAGACTATCACCATCACCAAATCCGCACAAGATGATGTATCGCAATATTGTCCCATCATTAGGATCTTCTTCAGGTAGCTTCCAGCGGAGTAACAGTGTGGTGGACGTTGGAGCAGTGAGGGTGACATTGCGAGGGGAATCTGTTGACAGTAATGAACACACATCAGGGGCGGAAACAGCTACCAAAAAGTGGGGGGGGGCTAATCGCACAATTGCACGCTGCCGAAGGTAGTGCATAGAGGTGCGTAGCGCTGATCAGTCCGCGCAAACCGCGGAAAATTTTTTCGCCTTCATTTTTCAGTTATCAGGAAGGGCTCTCGTGGCACCTTCGTGCTTTGCACTGCAAGTTAGAGACGCCAGCCCCCAAGAAACGAGGTGACATAGCTATAAGTTAGTGCTAGATTTTGTGGGACAGTACCATCCAGTCTGTTGTTTTGGGGGCCCTGCTTTTAAAAGTGGGGGGGCTCAAGCCCTCTATATCTCCGCCCCTGACACATTATGCCGCTGGTTGGCATTTTTTGTCAATGCATATTAATGATTATAGATAACTATGAAAGGAATATGCATTGTTTACAGTTATTGTATAGTGCTTCCTTTATGGCAAATAATACATCAACAATGCCCCAAATGATTTATCATCACCCAGACGCCAAGGCCCGGTTTTAATTTGGATAAGCCAGAGCTACCCCACACGTCATGTTCTAATGGCATACTAAGAACTGCTGGGACCAATAATGTTGGCCCCAAATTTATTCAATTGCTACGTGCAGAAATGAGCATGTCTGTTGAACTCGAGCTTCTCTCAGTTGCTTTCCTCACTGTGCAGCCTGTGAATGGTGCCCTGGATGTGAGTATATTATAGCGAATTTGATCATAGCCTAATTCCACAGCCGGCCTGAGACAGGCAACCCAGCAGCTTGTACTGTCACCACCCACCATCTGGTGTCACAGGAAATCCATATACCGATCCAGGTGGAATGATCTGCTAGTGGAATCGATCCGTATGAATGAATCCGCTATATAGTAAAATCAGTCTATTTCACACTGTCAAACAAGTGAAAGGCTCATGGAAATCAACTACTAGGCAATCTATGTCTATCTTCACTTCCCATGCAGGCGGCAGCATCGTGTGCATCTATGAACCAGCAATTAGGAATGGAGGCCTTTTAGTCACAGCCGTACCAGTGTCAGCAGCAGGAAGGAGGCACAAACAGTATTTGGCCTCTTTAGCATAGCATATGCATACCATGCTGGAGTTGGTGACTGCCTTGAGGAGTGGGAATTCAACCAAGGAATGATGGGGAGCCTTCCCTTTCACTACTTTGAAAATCACATCCTTCCCCCGGCTATCTACATGTCAAACTATGGCATCCAGCCTGTTTACTGTGTTGATGCACATGTACGTCACTGGAAAAAAATACTCAAAGTAAGCTAGTGAAATCAAACTTACTCGACACAAAGCAGGGAGGGTAGTCAACATGCAGACCAAACATCATTACAGCAGCTCACATTGTAGCCGTCATATGCTGGTTAAATCGATTCCAGCAAACTATTCACCAAAAATCTCCAGTGCGAAGACAGCCAGCAACTCGATTCTACTGTTGGGAGACATGCCATAGGAAGTTCTAGGGCGGGACGTAAGCGTTTTGTGGCTAGGTTGAGCAGTCCTCGAAAGAACGACTCTTGAGTGCGAATAACCGCCATCTTGACTCCCCTCTTTGGAATACAGCGTCGTATAACTTCGGAACGGTCATCAGTATTTACAAAAACGCTTCGTCTGGCCCTTTCTATACTGTTTGTGCCTATTTCAACACGGTCTTCGAAGTCCAGGTCGGATCACACGGCTTTCTTTTTGGCGACAAAAAAACTATGAAATAGCGCTTAATTAAGTATACGGTGCGCGTATCCGCGCGCAGGGATCCGGTAACCTTAAAATAACCCATAGAGTAGTTACTCTGGTTTCAGTGAACTCCCATGCACTGCAAACTAACCAGGTAACACTAGCAGATGATGCATGCCTAACTGGTAAGTACCATGAAGAGAATGGACAAACGTGTACCATCCACCACTCCAAATGCACTCCTTCAAATTCTTCATGTCACGCTTCATAATCGACACTAAACGAGTGTGGTCTAGGAACTTGAAAGTATTTGTACACATCATTGCTCAGTGTGAATTCTAGCAAACAAGTGTGATTTGGGAGTTTGTATTCCTGATTCTGGCAAACAGCAAACATATTTATGGTTTGGGAGTTTGAAATTGTATCATTCCTGAGTGCATGGTCAATCCTGAGTGGTGAGTCAATTATTTTCACTCATGCCAATTGATGAAGTAACAATCATCATGTCAAAACAAACAATTCCATTTTACTGTGCAACAAAAGTGTCAACATGTTAGTTTTCCTCTTTACTTGGAATTTAGAAAGTCCCCATGCAGCGCGATTGACTATAGACATAACAGATGAATAATATGTTGCAAAATAGCTTACCTAAGCAGTTGTGACTATTTGTTGCAAGTGTGTATCCACTTCCACACGTGCAGTTGTAGCCACCATCAAAATTTGTGCAATCATGTTCACAGCCAGCAGTATTTTGCTCACATTCGTTGATGTCTGTTGGCAGTAACAATATTATATGCAACGTTATGCCATGCACACAATCCAGCACTAGCTACATTACAACATGACTACATTATATAATAGTGCACATGCATACGTACCTAGCTATGTGGCAGTCATTCCCTGTCCAGCCAGTGGGACACACACAGGTGTTTGGTGCTGTACATATGTGATTGCTGTCACAGCCTGGGCAAACAGCTATTACATGGAAGCAAAAGCCCACATAATTATACTGGGTGTTTGGCAATACTGCAAGCATGCATGCACGCATGATGATAGACATTATAGTACAAGATGCATAACTTACGTGTTTGACACCTGTAACCAGTGTAACCAGTGGGACACCTGCAGGTCCAGGAGTTTGGTACATTGCATACCTGCCACGGCTGACAGGTTGGGCTGCAAACAGCAGCTGCATATAGTAGAGAAGGCATATAACATCATACAGCTATACACAACCCATGATCCACACAAACTGCTTAAAGTTCAGCAAGCAGCGGTTATATAATTATATCACTGTTAAAGAGGGAAGGTTTGTTTAACCCAGTTATCATGGCTATATCAGTTGCGGCTTCCACAACCGCTAGATAACCAAAACTGGGTTAAAGCAAACATTCCGCTACATACAGAGTGTAGTACTAGTCTTGCTATGTTCTCACCACAAATGTTCCATTACATGATACATCGTACAAAATAAAATTAATGTAGGAGTTAAGTAATTATTGCTGATCACTGAGTGCATTTTGTGCCATCAATGTCGAGCCAGTATCGACTCGCTGTACTGGTGAGTGGGCAGCAGGGGGGGGGGGGGGGGGGGGGGGGGGCAACAGGGCAAACATTCCAGCTCCCCCCCCCCCTCTAATTTCAGCCAACTCGAGTACTTAGTCTAGTGATTGCCAGTACTGGCTGGGAGGGGCATTGTCACATACTCCATCAGCGGATCATTTTCCGCTAGGCAACGTAGTCCTATTAACTACAGCCTGTATACTATATAGGACTCTGAAACTGTTTCAGAAGTATAGTTTCTGAATCTTCCCCCCCAAACTCAAAATCCTAGATAGAACCCTGACCACGTTCAACATATGGTTGTCAGTACATGTACCTAGCCTCGTTCCCAGGCCTCCACGCCCACGCAGCTTTTTTTTCGTTTGTAGCTATATAGTATGAAAAGTGGGGGATATACTGCAGGCGGCAGAAGCTGGGCGTGGAGGCCTAGGAACAAGGCTTGCTATAGTCAGTACCCCGGTTGGCAGCTGCATCAAGGCGTCTTTCAAATATAGACAGGAGTCCAAGTCAGTGACGCTGTTGTTCAGTTAACAATAATTATTCTAGCTCTGGCACGCATTTGTTTGCTGATCTGGCCGGTAATCCGAGGCCGGTTTCTACACATGCCCGCGGCGCCCCCTAAAATCTATTATCGTTACCATAGATAACAAGTAATAAAAAAACATTAAAAATGTAGCAGGATGTAGGGATACCTGAACGGCAAAAATTAAGGAAACAAGAGGGATGATCAAACATAACAGTGAAGTATACAACCACCCTACAGAGATCTTCTTCCATATATATACCTGTACAACGAAAAAAGATATGTAGAGGTGATTGTATACTTCACTGTTATGTTCGATCATCCCTCTTGTTTCCTTACTTTTTGCCGTTCTGGTATCCCTACATCCTGCTACATTTTTAATGTTTATTATCACTTGTTTATGTAAAAAAAAATTGGCAGCAGGCGCATGTTTGAGCTGAAGTTTGCTGCAAGAGTCAGTGACCTCACAGGCAGTGCTAGGCCTTGGCGGATTTTGCTAGCATAATTTTGGGAAAAATAGGTGATTCTGAGAATAGTGAATTATGCTGCGAAAAATAGGTACACTTTCTGATTCTGATGAGAAAAATAGGTACAAATGGGTTTGTAATTTGTAATCAATGTCAGGTATGGGTTTAGAAGTAGCAATGTAGAGTACTACACACTAGGCTGGCTGCGTATTAGCTAGCTACGTAGGCTATAGCTACGTATTAGATAGAACTACTCAGAAGTATACTGACTAGTAAAACACGTAGCCTGATAGTTTGTTGTTTAATATTGACGCACTTTCACAGTGACATTGTCTCCAAATCAGTTTTCAAGTGTTTACAAGTGTGTATTGATGTGAATTTTCAGCATCGATATCAATGCCAGCATAATTGAGAAAAATAGGTGAATAAAAAAGAAAAATAGGATAATAACAGGAGAAAAAAAGAAAAGAAAATTAGGTAAAAGTTCGAGCAAAATCTGCCAAGGCCTAGGCAGTGCCACCTGGGCAGTAGGTGTCCTTGCCTTGGTATATGGACAATATTACTCAGGTATTACACTTCCAGCATTGGCTGAAGAATCAGGCCCGGGCATCTCAAGTCAACTGCTCCCTAGATGGATGACAAAGCCACTGAGTTCTCCCTGTCTGAAGACCATGGCATAGGCAGTTTATAGTAGGGACATTCATATGGGTGTTGAGAGTTGAGATAGGCATTCACCCTGCTCACAGAAATTACAGTATAGGTAGCAATAAAAATTATAGCTAAATCATGCGTACAGGGACTAACCTCAGTCTTATAAAGAGTGCCTCGTTTGATTGACAACACAACGGTCAACGCATATGCATCTTCCCGATCTTACGTATCGTTGCTAAGTGATCGTTTAAGTGCGCGCGCTTGCGTACAAACGTGAAAATGGCGTGACAAACGAAGCCATAGTTATTGAGTGGGCAGCTGCAGGGGACTTGGAGGTAGCGAAAAAGCGATGGGTCGTTGCACTGCTCGGCTGAAAATGCTGCTGTTTCGTGCGAAAACCATCGTGACAGATTGAGGCAACGTTGAGCTAAGTTGTCTGATGAAAGAAAGAAAAAAAAACAATTTCAAGTACCCGTTTTGCGAGTGTCTGGTGTGGTGGCTAGCTACTTTCGCGAAGGGTTTTCACGATGCTAGGAGTCTTGTTGGTCATGAAAACACTCGGTATGTGGTTATGAAGGCTTATAAGTGTACCGTTTCTGAGATTTTGAGAGATTTTTTTGTATTGGCATGTACGCGGCTATTGCGTGTACGTCGTATCCCTAGCTATACAAGTAATAAAAAACATTTGAAAATGTAACAGGATGTAGGGATACCAGAACGGCAAAAAGTAAGGAAACAAGGTAGGGATGATCGCACAAAACAGTGAAGTATACAACCCCCCTACAGAGATCTTTTTCCATATTATACATGTATAATGAAAAAAGAAATGTAGGGGGATTGTATACTTCACTGTTTTGTGCGATCATCCCTACCTTGTTTCCTTACTTTTTGCCGTTCTGGTATCCCTACATCCTGTTACATTTTCAAATGTTTTTTATTACTTGTTTATGTCATTTTATTTTTAGCAGCAGTGCATGCAACAGCAATTTGCCATCACAGAGCAGAAGTCATTGTCCTCACAAGTAGTAGGAGCCCTTCCTTGCTTTGGTAGGCCTATATGGACAATATTGACTCCGGTATTCACACTGCCAGCATTGGCTGAAGAATCAGACCCAAGTCAACCCTACTAAGGCAGTAATCCCTGTCTCAGAAGACCATAATATTAGCTATACCAGAGGTAGCAAGATTTATATATTGTTGAGTCTTTAGATAGGCATTCAGCCCTCTCACAGAACACAGTAGGTAGTAACATACATAAATTATACGCACAGAGTTTAGAATTTACCTCGGTTTTATGAAGTACGAAATTATGTCAACACAACGGCGCAAGACTTCTAATTCAGCGATCTTGAGTAATAATTACGTTCGTTGCTAAGTGATCGCGCATGCGTACAAACGAGAAAATGGCGTGACTAAAGAAGCCATAGTTATTGAGTGGGCAGCTGCAGCCGCCTGGTGAAGACTTGGAAGTTGCGAAAAAGCGATGGCCAGGTGCACTACTCGGTGTGAAATGCTGCTGTTTCGTGCGAAAACCATCATGAGAGATTGAGTCGACGTTGAGCTAGCCCGTCTGAAAGAAGAAGAAAGAAAAACAATTTGCCCGTTTTGCGAGTACCTGGTGTGGTACTTTGGCGACAGTTTTTCGCGACGCGAGGAGTCTTGTTGGTCATGAAAACACTCGAAGATGAACGGTATGTGGTTAGAAAGGCTTATAAGTGTGCCGTTTCTGAGATTTGGTGAGATTTTTTTGTATTAGCATATATTGCGTGTACGTCGTATCCCTACATATAGAGTCTACCGACTCTATGCATGATAGAGTCTACCGACTAAACGGAGGTGGATGTGAAACGCTTCCGTTTATTCGATTTTGCGTGAAACACTCATTGTAGCGGGTGTAACGGTTAGTTTACGGAGGTTTGCTGGTCTGCTCCGTTCTTTCGTGGGGAAAGGGGCGAGTTACCACTATTTTCTCACAGTGCTCCGTGGTTTCTGAAGCTGAGAACGATCGTCAACAAGCGACGGGTGGCCTAGTGGTTAAAGACTTGGGCTATTGACCAAAAGTCATGAGTTTGAGTCCCACCAGTGGCAGGGTACTTTCTTTCCTTTAAGGTCCCACAAACCGAAAAGGCATGTTGGCCAGGTTGTGGGTTATGGCTGCTGTTTATAGGGAGTCTCCCTGGAGTCTACTCAGCTCTACCCCCATATTGAGTAGGTGTTTGCTTGAAGGTATTTGCATCTGATAGCTTACACCGCATCCTTCGGAGGGGATGTAAAGCCGTCGGTCCCGGGGGGCTGGTTAATACTAGTAGCATTCAGTTGCTACTTCCAGTCGCCTCTTTAGCCACACTGTGGTAAACCTCTCATAGAGAAAAAAAAACAAAAAACAAACAAACAAACAAGAAAACAACCAGCTGCCTTCCTCGGTCGCCGTAATAATCTCACACAAAGGTTTGTGTTAGCTAGACGCAGCGTTTGCTTAGTGTACTTGGTCGTAGCTGCTCGTTCATAATCCAGCTATATACATAGCAGCTACTGCGTAAAAAAATGTCCAACGAACCTTGACAGTGCTCATTGCGTCAAAGGTGCTCCAGTTGGCCAGCGGACTGGCAGTTTTCCGTACGTATAACAGTCCGATATACCCGCTGCAATGATTGAAATTCCGTGTACTCTCCGCGGATGCATACCGTTTCACATCCACCTCAGGTTTATGTCGTTACCTACGATTGCGTAATGACTTTGAAGCTGTGCGCGTTGCTAAGCTGGTACGAAAGTTTGGGACACAGTTGTTTATTTTTATGCATCAGCATGCAGGATAACAGCTAGCTACCTTAGTACAAGCATAAGATATGCTCCAGTCTAGGATGTTGAGAAATGTTCACAGGTATAACATCATGCACTCATTCTTTTTTTCCCTTCTGGAGGCATTTTTGAGTATTAAGTGATGTTGTGGGGAAAAATTACTTTTTAGCACAGCAATAGTTACTTTTACAATGTTAAACATGAATTTAAATTTCTTCAGAGCACATTTGGGGGTATAGTATAGTATGATTCATTTCGTCAGTTAAGTATATCCATGCATGAGCTTGCTCATGATGAAGGGTAGTACAAAAATGTGATGGTGAATGTACCATGACAAGCATGCCATTAACTTAATCCAAACAGTGTGACGTGCATGCACACACAATGTTAAGTGTGCACTTCTTAGCATGGTATAGGATTTAGCCTCGTTGTCATTTGCTTGCCTTCTGCAGCACAGTAAAATGGAATTGTTTGTCTTGACATGATGATTCTTACTTCATCAATTGGCATGAGTGAAAATAATTGACTCACCACTCAGGATTGACCATGCACTCAGGAATGATACAATTTCAAACTCTCAAACCATAATTATGTTTGCTGTTTGCCAGAATCAGGAATACAAACCACACTTGTTTGCTAGAATTCACACTGAGCAATGATGTGTACAAATACTTTCAAGCTCCTAGACCACACTTGTTTAGTGTCGATTATGAAGCGTGACATGAAGGAGTGCATTTGGAGTGGTGGATGGTAGACATGTTTGTCCATTCTCTTCATGGTACTTACCAGTTAGGTATGCATCATCTGCTAGTGTTACCTGATTAGTTTGTAGTGCATGGGAGTTCACTGAAACCAGAGTAACTACTCTATGGGTTATTTTAACTGAGTATTTTATATGTGCATGTCGCAGAACCTGCCACAAACAGTTCCTTCCATGAGCAGGAAAGGATCACTCTCAGCAGGTGGAAATATAATCACATGGACTTCACTGCTTGAATGAGGTATGAAATTGCCTTGACGTGACGTGACATCCGTATACACAGTTTGAACTCACAGAAGTTGCCAGGCTGTTTCTCCTGGGAATGAAGCTAGGTATAGGAATAGAACTTCATACTCTACTACCTATGGGTTGGGGAGTGCCAACTTTTACCTTTGCATGAACTTACCTACAGATGAGAGATCATCATTTGCAATAGGGCTTATAGAGCTTGAAGTTGGGTAGCGGCCTTGTCCAAGTGTGACACTAGAGCCCTGGTAGTTGGTACCAGAATGCAACTGCCAAGTGCCACCAGTGATGATAAGAGAGGTTACGACATCATCAAAGCCTTCATTTGCAAGGTCTGAAGTAGAGGTAGAAAGAATTGCTCTTCGGCCACGGTAATGATCATGCTGAAAGAGAACCAGTCTCTCGGTGTCATCTGCTGGGAGGCAGCGTACAGAAGAGAGTACATCATTGGGTAAACCAAATCCATTTGCTCCGGAACCATATTCGTAATCTGTTGTGCCAGGGCCAACGACAAATGATTCACCGGAATCAGAATAATCAGCATCTTCATATAAAATCCACTGACATGGGCCAGTTACTCGAAGAGATGATGCCAGGTCATTCCAGATGCCATTATCTGTCAAGGTGGAGTCATCAGCAGTCAGCACCAGTTGCTGCCCTGCACGATTAGTATGCTCATAGAGTGTGAGAGAGCTGGAGTACAAAAGAAAACATGAAAAGTAATAATCTTGATGGATTAGGTAAAATCTGGAGCTCGAGCTGCTCTTGTGTCGTACAACTTACATATAAGCCTACATGGCTCCGGCCGCGGCTCAGTAGCTACCTGTGCATCCGGAGTAGCATTCAAGTGCGTCTTGGGTGATATCTTGATTGTCTTAGACTTAGCTACTGTGCTAGGCTTGGGTATCTTTGTTGGACTTCGACATCTAATGCGAAAAAAATAGTGTCACTTCAAACTCAGTGCCTCACCGTTCAGGCAATATATATACGAGCTAGCTGCTGCGTAAGATTGGGTTCGCTGTGCAACTACGGTCGATCTTCAAGGAAACGTACCGTTTCGCTTAGAACCTGCGTGCGCGAGCTCAGTCGCAGAATGAGATGAAGTCGACCGCCGCGAAAGAAGTATAAGGTCTTCACATAGCTAGCTAGCTGTAGCTATGTGTGGTTGTTACACTTACCAACCAGCACCGCTTCTTGGCACTCTCTCATGCTTCCATGATGATGGTAGATGGGGATGGGCAGCGCAGACACCCAACAGCAGTGCTTGGATACTCAAAACGCTCAATATAGCGACATGAACTTTTGACATTTTTTTGGCTTTGGAGATGGAACTTAAACGACTATAATACATGCAACCATAGATATGATGGAACTAACCTCGTTCCCCGGCCTAGCCCGTTTATATTCGGATGCGGAAAGCGTCAAACAACGGGTATAATAGGGGTGGGGCTCATAAGTTATCATTAGCACCCCCATGCCAAATTCCCTTGGGATATTGGTACCCCCTCAGGGAATATGGCACCCTCACGCATTATGGCACCTAGGGAATATGGCACCACATGCAAATTTGATGGTTTCAACTGAAGTTTCTTAGACTAGTGGTTGTGATGGTTTTGGTGGTTTTGATGGTTTTGGTGGTTTTGGTGGTTTTGATGATTTTGATCAGGAGCACATAATGAGGAAGCGAGCAGAAGGAAGGGAGGAGCGTGAAACGACCACGCAAAAGATTAAAAATTGAAAACTTTCCCACGGTAGTCCCGGTATACTATTTTTAGCTCGCACGTGTATCGTTGTTTTTCTGTGATGCCATTGCATTGACTACTGTAACAGCGACGGGCCAAATCTCGATGGGAGAGAGAGAAGAGAGAGAAGATAGTGTCCGTAAGTGTCGTGGGATGTTTCCCAGCAGTCATCAACTCCAGAAAAGCACAAGGGGCGGTTCTTTCCACTAGTCGAGACGCCCGCTTGACTGTGTGGAGCGGCTCGATCGACTGCATCGTCATACAGCAAATTTTCGAGGTCTGTCACTACCAGTATGTCATTCCCCTACCTCGCTACCATTGGAGTCTTGATACTGGCCTTTTCTCTGTCTTCTAGTAGTCGTCATCCTTGAGTCTGCGTACACGTGCGAGCTAAAATTAGTAACGGGACTACCGTGGGAAAGTTTCAATTTTTTTATTTGCGTGGTCATTTCACGCTCCTCCCTTCCTTCCGGTCGCTTTCTCATTATGCGCTCCTGTTTTGATGGTTTTGGTGGTTTTGATGGTAATTTTGATGGTTTTGGTGGTTTTGATGGTTTTGGTAGTTTTGACGGTTTTGGTGGTTTTGATGGTTTTGATGGTTTTGGTGGTTTTGATGGTTTTGGTAGTTTTGATGGTTTTGGTGGTTTTGATGGTTTTGGTAGTTTTGATGGTTTTGGTGGTTTTGATGGTTTTGGTGGTTTTGATGGTTTTGGTAGTTTTGATGGTTTTGGTGGTTTTGATGGTTTTGATGGTTTTGGTGGTTTTGATGATTTTGATGGTTTTGGTGGTTTTGATGGTAATTTTGATGGGTTTGGTGGTTTAGATGGTTTTGATGGTTTTGGTGGTTTTGGTGGTTTTGATGGTCTTAATTGGTGGTTTTGATGGTTTTGGTGGTTTCAACTGAAGTTTGCCTTGTAGTATGCAGGTACCCCGAGATTGCCTCATCATGCATCCTCAATAACTTTCCCGAGTCTGATTCTGCATGGTGTAGCTAGCTATATATCATAGAGTAGGTAGACTCTATATGTAGGGATACAACGGACAAGCAAATATATATAGCTATGCCAATACATAAAAATCTTTCAAAATCTCTCCAAATCTCAAAAAACGGGCAGCAAATAAGCCTTTATGACAACTTACTATTCATCTTCGAGTGTTTTCCTGGCCAAGAAGTCTCCCAGTGTCGTGAAAAACCGTCGCGAAAGTACCACACCAAAAAGTCGCCAAACCGGTTTTCTTCTTCTTTCTTCAGACGGCCTAGTTCAAATTTGGCTGACTCCCTCACGACGGTGTTTCCACAAAACAGCAGCATTTTACACTGAGCAGTGCACGACCCCGTCGCTTTTCGAAGTCTCACGAGGCGCTTGAAACCGCCCACTCAATAACTATGGCTTCATGTGCAACGCCATTTTCTTCATATATGCGCATGCGTAGAGCAACTTTGAACTTTGAACTCAAAATTGTGTACTGTGTGCGGAGTGAACGCCATCAAGTATGCTGCTACAAAAATGAACATTATAAATGTATGGAGATGTAGCTAGGGATAGCAGAACAGCAAAAAGTATGAAAACAAGCAGGGATGATGGCATAAAACAGTTCAGTATACAACACCCTACATACTTTCCTCATTATACATGTTTCCACTGCAAACTTCCTCTTCCTGCCCCCCTCCGCTTTGCTGACATGGCCGAAATAAAACACTGCACCACCACCAAACGCTCGAAATTGAACTACGCACGATGTACGACTGAGGAGAGATATTGAACTACGCACGATGTACGACTGAGGAGAGATATATCAACGTGACAACAAAGGCCGCAAAATTGGCAATGATAGCTACACAGAGTAGTCAGATCAGCTCGATATCGACATCACGTGCAGAGGCACGTGCACAGCTCAGATTTATCTATATTGCACGTGACGGCGCGGTATGAAGAACGCCATGAGATCGAGTCATGCAAAACACCAAAACCACAAAAACCACCAAAACCATCAAAACCATCAAAACCATCAAACCAAAACCATTAGCTAAGTTAAATCCACAAAAACCGCCAAAGCAACAAAATCATAAAAACCATCAATAATGATATGCAGGAAACAATAGCTACAAGATACAATGCGAATACAATATAATATTCATTAAAACCACCAAAACCATGAAAACCGGTTTTGATCCAATTAGTTAATATGTAGCATCCCCTATAATTCGCCATAGATGAATTCAGGAATTACATGCAAAGCTTCCAGTTCTACCCAGACGAGCAACCGATTGTGGAAGTGTCGGACACAGTCTATTTCGATAGGAGTCGGCAATGTTGCCTTGCGTAAGTACTGTGTCCAACCTCACTTGTATCTAAATCCCATAAAAGCAGAGGGTGGTTATGAGCCATAAAGTTGAAGAACTAGTGCATGCACTGTACATAGTGATAGTGCTGTCTTAGCTTAGCTAGATGTAACAGTATGAATCTGTATGATAATAATCAACACTGAATTGATTGTTGAGAATGTAGCCTCGAACCCAGGTGCGGATGAGGGGCAAAGAGTGCCTGGTATCCTGCATGTTCTTAATTATTACATAAAACCACGTGTGTCTATACCACACAACGAAACCACAGAGACACGATCACAGCTTTCACTCTCACGTTTGGAACTTGGTCTGTCATCAATACTATGAGGGATGAGACTACAATGACTATGCTGTAATCTCGGGCAAGCTTCACATAAACACGAATGGTATAACAAAATGACTTACCAAAACCAGTGTGTAGCTAGAGTCTCTTCGTATACTCACTTCAAAGATGCCCTCTGCTCGGGTTTCGAGCGTCATCAATATCGCTGCACACCCAAGTTGCTGAAGGTACGAAACATCCTTGTCTACTAATGTCTAGGTCTTGAATAAAGTCGCCATTATTGACAAAATACAATCATGATACGGTTACGAACACGTATCTGACGTCAACAAGCCATGGGAATGACACGGTCTTATCCGGGATTCCCTGAATGTTGAATTGATATTACTGACTGACCCAGTGTGGGTATGGGAAATTAAGCGCATGCGCAAACAGTGGATACCAGGCACTCTTTCTCCCTCCTCTGCGCATACTACTTAACGGCTAATTTCGCACTGCCCACTTGATTAATTCTGAGCATTTTTGTGCTGAGCTGTTGATGGACTTAATTGGTTGAAAACCAATCTTGCATTGATCCTTTTTTGTAGCAACCACTTGTGGGTGCATGTCTTTTCAAGGATTCTCGGAGGCCTACAATGATAGCTTTGACAGGTACGTATAGTGAATGTGCATGGACAGGGTTTGCATTTTTGCGGCATTCACCCCACTTGAGTGTTACCGTAGTGTCCCGTTAACATGCCCCCCATTTTGTACACTAATTGTTGTTAGGGTTTCATTTAGCCCAATAGGGGGCGAAGCCAGGCTTGATGAATTTAGTATGTGTTGCTACACTTTACAAGGGGTCTGAGGGACCTCTCCTAGGAACATTTTGGAATTTAGAGATAGATTCTGAGCAATCTAAGGGTCCCTACCCTACTCTACAGTTATGTATGTTGTTTTTTTTCTGTCCCTTTGCAGGTCAGAATCACCTTCTCAGGTATTTTACATAGGCTTCTGAGGCTTCTGTCACTGGTTCAAAGCACAGGAGACGCACACAGCGTACCTCCAGTGATTCTTGCATATGACAACATGTACAATCTTGCGAGACTGAATGCTGCGAACAGGCGAATACCTCTTCCCTTCCGTCCACCATTGGACCAGATGTGGTTGAAGACCACAAAGATCATTGGCTGGTGGGTGGAGTGCGACCAATGTACCTGCTGGTTTCATGCAAAGTGTGTAAAGCTGAAGAAGGACCCTGGAGCCAGGAAGTGGTTCTGTCCAGCTTGCAGGAAGCCAAAAACTAGACGACAGAAGTAATTCCAGCCTTAGTGACTTTATACGTTTACTGTATTATACAGAAGAGTTGTATTACATCCTCGTCAGTATTGGTTTGTGTTACATCCATGTCAGTATTGGTTTACTTACCATTGGTATATATGCCAACCTTGCAACACAATCATAATAACCCCACCCTGGGAATTAGACTGGTGGAGAGTCGTGATAAGAGACCGTAGATATTACAGGTTAGGCTTTTTTGCATGATTCCGTTACTTGTGATTAAGTGGTGTTGGTTTCAGATTGTGAATCGGCCCAGTAGATCGCCCTGCATTAAAGATCACAACTCCATTAATTCGAAACCATGGCTCAAATTTTGAAAAACACCTGAAGTTATGGCAGAACAACACCACAATTGTAATACTGTAATTACATTTTTCAGACCAATCTCATTGCCCAATTATAACAATCACAGTCTGCCCCATCCCACAAAATAATGTTAGTATTGCTTGGGACACGTGCACTGTTCCCATATTACAGCTATTGTGTGTTTGTGAACATCTTTCTTCCCTGTATGCTGGTTTTGTAAACTCTGTGAACATATTGTGTGTTTGTGAACATCTTTCTTCCCTGTATGCTGGTTTTGTAAACTCTGTGAACATATTGTGTGTTTGTGAACATCTTTCTTCCCTGTATGCTGGTTTTGTAAACTCTGTGAACATATTGTGTGTTTGTGAACATCTTTCTTTCCTGTATGCTGGTTTTGTGAACTGAGTGAACATATTGTGTGTTTGTGAACATCTTTCTTCCCTGTATGCTGGTTTTGTAAACTCTGTGAACATATTGTGTGTTTGTGAACATCTTTCTTTCCTGTATGCTGGTTTTGTGAACTGAGTGAACATATTGTGTGTTTGTGAACATCTTTCTTCCCTGTATGCTGGTTTTGTAAACTCTGTGAACATATTGTGTGTTTGTGAACATCTTTCTTTCCTGTATGCTGGTTTTGTGAACTGAGTGAACATATTGTGTGTTTGTGAACATCTTTCTTCCCTGTATGTTGGTTTTGTAAACTCTGTGAACATATTGTGTGTTTGTGAACATCTTTCTTCCCTGTATGCTGGCTTTGTGAACTGTGTGAACATATTGTGTGTTTGTGAACATCTTTCTTCCCTGTATGCTGGTTTTGTAAACTCTGTGAACATATTGTGTGTTTGTGAACATCTTTCTTTCCTGTATGCTGGTTTTGTAAACTCTGTGAACATATTGTGTGTTTGTGAACATCTTTCTTCCCTGTATGCTGGTTTTGTGAACTGAGTGAACATATTGTGTGTTTGTGAACATCTTTCTTCCCTGTATGCTGGTTTTGTAAACTCTGTGAACATATTGTGTGTTTGTGAACATCTTTCTTCCCTGTATGCTGGCTTTGTGAACTGTGTGAACATATTGTGTGTTTGTGAACATCTTTCTTCCCTGTATGCTGGTTTTGTAAACTCTGTGAACATGTTGTGTGTTTGTGAACATCTTTCTTCCCTGTATGCTGGCTTTGTGAACTGTGTGAACATTTGTGTGTTTGTGAACATGTTTCTGTCCCGCATGCTGGTTTGGTGAACCTGTTCCCACTGTGTGAACATGATGTGTGTATGTGAACATGTTCCTACCCTGTATTCTGGTTTGTGAGTCTTTTCCAGGAGTGCACATAGAGATTGCATTCTTTACCGTTATGTGGGCAGGCCGGTTTAAGACAGTGTTTACAAGCGTGTATTGAATGTATGATAATTTTTCAGAATCAATGCCAGCACAATTGGGAAAAATAGGTG